>BMAT01005992.1:838498-857764 GCA_019649035.1 Elysia marginata | reverse complement strand
TTTTTATTAAACTATATTAATCCCTTTCTCAGCATAACTGTGTCGCCAGAAGAGCAACACCACTAATGTCCTAGCAGACCAATACATTTGAAAGCCAATTTTAACCCATAAGCAGGATGTTGCAGACGCATGTCACAAATTTAAACGCTGCCTGTAGCTGGGTAACAATGTTATAGGTGGGTAGACTGGGGAAAGTTACGGTAAATTGCTTTCCTAAGGCAATTGCAACATGGCATGGTCGGTTATCGAACCCACAAACACCGGAGCGCAAGTCTGACTTTGCCAGGTGCGTGTACAATTGAACTCGTTTGAACAAAACTGAGTCCTTTATTGCATGAATTACTACACATTATTTATGTTCTCTTATTGCTTAGGTGCACAAAAAGATTTAGTGGTATGTTGAATTTTCACATAAAGTTTTATAAACTTAAAAAAAGAACAAAAGCAAACTCTGTCATTTTAAAACAACACCACAAAATGTGTGTATAAAACTGTCATTGTTGGGTTCCGAACATTATTTTTGATCCTTAACAAAAAGGTCCTCTTATGCAGTGGTGAGTTCACGAAGGTAAAAAAAAAACGGGTTAGTGCTTAGTCTGCGTAGAAAAAACTAGCCAATGTATTTCTTTACTGCAGCAATATACAGAATTTGGGCTAGATACAACACTCATTTTGTAGTGTAGTTATCAAATTTAACATGTATGAATGAACTACATAATAACAACTAATAACTCTAAAAGTTTACCTCTTATTTGCACTTCTATAGAGCAAAGATTTGGATTACCCGAATCACAGATCATGGTCTGTAAAATCCAGTTTAAATAGATTCTGCAGTGGGCCTGTATACTACACTTTTTGTTAGGCATTTTGGTAATTTGTAATACATATAAACTTAAAACTTGAAATAAACAAAGTTATCTAGTGTAACGTCCTTTGTACACAACACCGTTATACTTTTATTAATTTATTTTTTGGTCCCAGCTAAAACTTGACTAAAATCTCAGTGAAGTAAAATCTATCTTGCCAATCGCAAGATTACCTATTGAGTTATTTATAGAAAACAAACATCTAATAATAAATACCTTGGTTTATCCCAAAGCCTGAAAGTACCAAAAAATCAGTTGCCAAATAGCCTAAGTCATTTCTAGTCATTTTCAAAAGCAAATATTTGGTTGCCAAATGGCCTAAATCAGTTGCCAAATGGCCTAAGTCAGAAAGGGTAGATGCCAAATAGCCTAAGTCATCCCTTTCCCATAATTTTATGACGATAAGCAAAATAAACATACCATTGCAATGCAACAACCCACAACAATAGAAACAGCCCAAAAATCCCCCAAAATATGAATTTTCTGCAAGAAAACGCGTTTTTTGCTTATATCTCAAAACTGAGAATTATGACTTAGGCCAAATGGCTAGCCCCTTGACGCAATGATAGTGCTGTTCTTATTGTATTTAAAAGTGTAATTGGTCTCAAGTTTCCTGGAGGGCCATACATACCTTTAACCCTGTAATGCCCAGCGCATCACATATGATACGCAGAAACTTACCATATATAGGATACATTTAGGACATTAGCCTTACTATTATCCAGCGTGTCATATAGTTATGAATCATATTCTACAAGAAAAACTTGACAACTTATCCAAATTTCTCAATACACAAATGTATTCTATGGTCGGTACCATGCATATAATTTTAATCTAAAAACAAATATGCTTGGGCAGTACAGGGTTAAGTGGTGAGTTTAGATGCCAAACGTTTCATGTGGGTAGGTTTGTTTGTAAACAGGGCAGTTTTGACATCGTCTCAGTCAAAACACTAGTAGTATTCAAACACAGAATTGAACATACGTTGAAATTAACAGTATTTTAGCGTGTCCCTTTGCTGGTGTCTTCTTACAATGACGGAGAGAAAATTTGAGTTACTTTTTCAGTTAAGAGGCGTTTGTAGTACTGAGACATTTCAACTACAATAACACAGTTTGGAGAAAGAAAAGATTGGATTTCCTATTGAAGCAAATGTAGAAAGAGAATTAATGGCATTAAAAATAGTTTTAAATGGCGAGTCAAACGAGGCTGTGACAAAAGGTTATGATTCTGTCGGTTGTGATGGTGGACAAAGTACTTTAAGGCACAGCAAAAAATAAAGACTGTTACAAAAAATATGTTACCTTGTATCACTCTCATTCTACATCATATAGTACTCTTGAAAATTTTGTCCAAAAAGACATTTGCGGCTTGAAAGAAATGAAGGAAAAACATAACTGAAAATCTGTCAGTTGCGATGGTAGATATAAATTTTGTCCTGCATCACAGCCGACAGATTTTGAGTGTGTCCTTATTTCTTGGTCCATTCATTTAGAATTTCTGACCAAGCATTATGATGCAATTTAAGAAAGTCATAACATCACATCATTATGACAGTATAATTGTTGCTGTCTATGTTATTTCTGAAAATACTTTGTCCCCTACCACAAACGACAGATTTACAACGTCTTGTCACAGCCTCAAGTGCTGAGTAGTTCTTGAATTGGGCGCTCAGAGGATGACCATGTTGTTCCAAGAAAGAATGAGGTAGAAGAAAGAAGTGGAAGTCAAATCCACGGATGTGTAATGTAATGTTTCTTACCTTCAGTGTACGAATAAAATTTAGCCGCACCCGTGTATGGATAGACACTGTGTAGATGCTAGCGTTGTTCTTATTGTTACTATTATTTTATTCAAGTTTCTCTTTAACAAGTGTCCTGGTTTTTGTCGCTGTTTTTCTTTTTGTTTTAGGGGAAAGGAGGACAGTATGTGTGGGTCTGTCTATCTTTTGATGAGGTGAAGAGCTTTGCTTCGCCGATACAGAATAATCACTGATCCCTCCGCGGGTGTTGTGACAAAGTCAAAAAACGGACAATACTAGCCTACCTAAGGTGCTATGGCAAGAATGTCGTTCATTTAGACATCTAGTTTCTTAACGCCCTGGGTATGAACCGAAAGTACTCGCGAGGAAAATTTGCATACGCAATAGGCTTTCAATTCAATAATGTTTATTTTAGAAATCGCGGACCAACGTTTGGCGGCGCTTTGCGTCAGCTTGGTAAAAAAAATCAGGGTAGTAAATCACCCGTTTAAGTTAGTAAAAAAACCAACATTAAATGGCCTCATTTTAGGGTATACTGTGATCACGATGGCGAAGCATTGAAAGTACTGCTTTCAGAGCCTTTTCTTCATGGAAAAGTATTTTTAAAAATTTAGAACCAGGTGTCACTTTTATGGAGATAGGGTTCGCGGATTATGGTTGCGTATGTGCCGAATGTCAAAGAAAGGCCGAAATAACAGCTTTTCTAGGCAAGTTTTTGTAACACCTATGTCTTTGATAGCCCTTTGTTTTTATTATTTTCTGCTCTTATAAATGTGCCCATCTAACTAAATTAGTGCTTGTATATAAAGTTGAAAAATGGTCAAAAGTATGACACCGACGCAAATTATTTAGTTAAATACACATCACATTTTAAACTAGGAAAATACACGTCATACTATTATTTTTATGTACATAATAATTGTTAAGTTCAATATGGCTACGAAGAGGATATGCTGCTTGTGTCCTTTTGTGTCTCGAGTTATGCAGTGACCAAGTAATGAAAAGAAACAAATTAGAGAGCGGGAATCAAATTTTATCATATTTTGGGTGCTTGATATTTTTGAAAAATTTGAGTCTGTAGTTGGTGGTCTGTGAATTGATTTTTTCAAGTACTTGTAAATCATAATGACCCATATTTGCTTTGATGTCAATTTAAATTTAGAGCGAAAATTCGCCGTGGAGAGCCTTGGAAAAAAGTATGGCATAGGGGTTTGCCTTGCTATGCCATTTCCGCTTCAATTCCTTCGTTGTTGGCTATAGTTTTGACCGCGCATATTTTATTATTTTAAAGAGAAGAATTCGTGATCTGATTCAGCGTGTCGTGTTTGGAGTGGATAAGAGAAACAGATTTCTTAACTTTATCTGTCAGTAGAAATTAAGTTTAACAAAGTGATGTGGCATGTTTTATTTGTAAAGCGCGGAACATTGATTTTAACCTTATAATATGCTTCAGAACTTTAGCGTTTTATGGAGTGTTAAGACAAACAGAGAGAGTTTACAACTCTGCCCTTGTGAAAGTACAGATTGCAATATTTCTAGTAAATTCAAACTAAGCATGCACCGTACTGTACAAAACACACATTAAGTTTAACATTACAAACCTATTATTGCATCTCTTACAGTCATGCGTTATATAAAGATCAGCTGGAAATTCCATATCGCCAAAGGAGTGCCTTGATTTCTAGAAAAAAACGGGAAATAAGATAATTAAAACACGACTTTCGCAACGCAATCTAATTATTGAATGTCATTTAGGCGTAAGCATCCCAATCGCCCACCAAGTGTCACTTGATCATTACATGTAGTCCTTGGATAACATCCTATCACGAGATAGCTTATACTTTACAAATCTGAGAAATATTGTCTGTTCAAATGTATATCTATGTTATTGTTGCTGCTAGGATTTTTCGTGGGATTTTGTTTTTATCTTTTTGACAAGTAAACGTACCGTACACCTCCTCCCATTTATTACTTTTTGCCTTTTTTATATATTATATATGTCCAGTTTGTTTTAATCGCTTTCACCATTGCAAGCTGTTGGTTTATTTTTAGAGAGTTCATTAGCTATGCCTCCAAGATGTCCATTCTTAATTAATCTCTGTCATTGAGTGTCACTTGTTACGCCGCCCACGCTTGCTGAGACAACAGACTCAAGTTACTGAAGTAGGCTAGGCCTACTTAGACCTAAGTTGACTCGGACTGACTCATTGTTGAAATGTTTAAATTTAAACAAGCTTGCTACGTGGTCAAAGTACCGGTTCTTCGACTCTCGTTTTCAGGAAACCAAATAGCTGTTCAAACTTTTTACAAGATAAGAGTAATTTCCTTCTTCTTGAAAAACTAGGCCACTGAAGGCGGTCTTGTTTCGCTTTCTCGATATTTCGTAGAGATCAAAGTTTTTGTCGGCGTTTATTTTATTACAGTTGTTTTTTTCTTTTCTGTGGGGGGTATATTTTTATCTGTTTATCATGAGGTGTTAAGAGCTAAAAATAGACCTCTAACGGACTGAACGTTATAATCATTCATTCTCTTATTCAATTTGTATCGCTGATTAGTATAAACCGGAGTTTTTATTCAAATAACAGAGCCTCAACTTACAGTAGCCAACTTTCACGAAATCAGTTGGGAAAAAATTGATCATTGGGTTTTACCGTTAACTTCAAGATGCTGTATCCTGGATTGGCCAGTGTCCGGATCATCCATGTGATTATTGTAAATGAAAGGTAAGATCCGTGAACAGAACTATATAAACTCTCAACAACCCAAACAATTTTGAAACTTTCAGTCTAGTACATCGGTTGCGATACGGCTTATACACCGTTGCTTTTTTATAAATCATTGACTTTAAAATATATGATATACGCAAGGCAGGTAAATTTAACATTATTTTACACACTTTTCTCTATGAATTTACAAGAGTTTTAGTTCGTAACCCTTTAATCAAAAAGTAATGTAGAAAAACGATATTGCTGTTCATTATATAAACCTGAACATATTTTGTCATCCTTATGTCGGTTTTGTTAACAAGGGTAACGATTTGATTCAAACTATTATACATGATTATCATAAAAGGAACCTTTTTTTAAAGTTAAATAGGCTAATACTAACATTCCGTTCAGCCACACATTCATTACATTTGTAATGCAAATATTTAGTCTTCTCGTTTTAAACCTTGAAATGCTTTGTTAGTTTTAGAGAAACTAGGAAGGAAGCGCTCTTATTTCATACGATGATCAGTTTTTTTCATTTTAATTTTTTTAAAACTCTTGTAACATACGTGTTTTACCCGCTATTGACATTACAAGTAGGCCCATATCGAATTTCGTTATGTGAATAACTATAAGCGTTATTTGACCTCGAAATCCGTTGTGTTAGAATGAATGGATAGCACGTGAGTGAGCAGATCCATTATGTAAACAAGTAAAAAATTTAGTTCTACTTATATTCAAACGTTTCTTGAGATCTTTTTCCTTTAATTCCTACATATTTAAAACAGAGCCTGTATAATGTTGGCGGCTTCGCTTCGTAACTAAAAAGCGAAATATATCATAGCGATTGTTTTTCTTCTAAAGAATCAATGGTGCTATTTGGCTAAAGTCATATAAAGATTAGCCTGCTCAGCAAAGGGTAAGATCTAATCCTGTAATATTGATTAAAATGCATTTAAATACATAGATTCATCATTCCAGTGCACTGTATTTTCTTCAAATCCTCTCAAAGTGTTGGGTACCAGCCCTCAAAAAACAAGACCATCTCGCCCAGCCTCACGGACACATAATAATTGTTCTTCACAGGTGACTTGGTGAGTTGTTTTTAGCCGTCTCACGGTTTATTTTCTTCATAAAATATGGCTCTGACCCATCGAACCTTAAAATAAGATTATCAATCTACCTGAGTCTTATAGTTTTCAATATTAATGCTAAGCAGATGGACAACGTTTTAGGCCAAATGTTGAGTGGAAGGTCATTGAATGCAATAAAGCAGGGTCTGAAAAAGGATATGCTGGCAATTTCATTCTTGATAATGATGCTTGTATAAATTGAACCCGATTCTGACCAAGCCCGATTAGTTTGATACAGAAGACAGTTATGAGTACCGTAATGGTAATTGCCCGCACTTGCAAATAGCCATTAAATGCCGTGAAATGACAGATCTGTCATAGTATCAAAGGCAATCGCTACTGTCACGAGTCAGAGTATGATGGGCTTGTTAATATGCATGATTTTAATCCTTTTTTTTCTTTCACTCATAGTTCCACTGGTAGCGCGCTTATAGAAACCTGTGCATTGCCGGACGTTATCAGATGATGTGTTTTACGTTGTCCTCAATTGCTGACGTGGCATGAATGAAGCAAAAATATGAGCAAACCCTTACATTTTTTGTCAGATACTTTGTCGCATAAGTAATAAAAATAATAAATTCGTCTTCAAATGCTTTTTCTCTTTAAAGGTAATTCATCGGAATAAATTACTCTGTGCCTCTAACAGTAAGAGCAGCTGAATGGCTGTATCAATATGTGTGATGAACATTCTTTCTTGTTTAGTAGGCTCGAACTTACGCTAAACTACTTCTCTTCCTAAAGATAATAATACCCCCGCTGTTCAGAAAGATAATTAGGTCAAGTATGACCGGTATAGAAATCTCTTTAAGATGTTATCTTATTTCAGCTCTTTTTCTTTTTTTTTTTTTTTTGCATAAATTTGAAACCTGTGTTAGAAAAATGGATATTTTATCGAAAACCTCGCTTAAAAGGGAATCTGATATGCTTATGCCTATAATAATAATTATAATGATGATAATAATACGAATAATAATAATGAGAATAAGAAGAAGAGCTTTAGTTTCATATAGGCTACATGAGTGTATTACGCCCAAAGATACTAAATATGCGCTTAGATAACAATGATTTTAAAATATCAATGAAAAAAATAACAATTATTTAGTTAGCTCTAGTATAATGTTACAAAACGATTTATTTATATTTATTTAATAGTTGTTAACCACAGAGCTCTATCGGTTGAACGTCTTGTGAGCTCTATAATAGTTAGGGTTTTTTCCCATAATTCACCAAGAGTACCCAATGTTATTTTTTTCACTTTTTAAGTAATATCTCATCTGTCAATTTGAGTAGTTTCTTATTGCCCCAAAGAGCGTCATCTAAAAGAAAAACATCTGGGATGAGTTTTATTTCATGAGTGTTCCAATAGGCTGAACGTTCAAGTATATGCAAGACAAAAATTGCACAGTCCCATAGTAATTGAGGCCTTTTGGTTTGTTGGTTTTTATGAAATAAGAAAATTAAGAAAGTTCTAGTCAAGCAATCATCCGATTGCGATGCATAACACTCGAATGTTCAGTTATACTACCTTTCAACATAAAGTGGGTTCTTTTTATACATTGCAGTTCCGAATCTGTATCGCTTGCCAAAAAATATAGCCTGAAAATGAAATGATTGTGTCCCTCACACTATTTTTTAAAGAAAGGAAAAGATTGTAAAGTGTATGTATTACTTTAATTATTGAGATGATATTAAGCACACAACCTGATGGAGGGAGGAACCCGCACACGCCTGCATTATAAACCTTAAAAGTTAAAAATAGAGCTCTTCTTCCAACTTATTCTCTGTTTCAGTCATAATGTAATAATTTCATGGTTGCCTATAAAGATAAACCATCCAGTGTGGCAGAGCGATGTGAAAGATTTGGTTTTTTTTTCCTTTTTTGTTTAATCCATCGATGTGTCATCGGACATGTTTCCGAGCAGATTACGTTGCAGCAAACAATTGAAGATGATTGTTGTAACTGCAATAGGCATTAATATAAACATTAAGGGCTTAACAAACGAAAGGCCTGCGACCATAGATAAAATGAAAATATTCTGAAAAAGTTAGTTAACGTTCTATCTCCAATCTGTTTTTTTTTTAATTAGGCAAGCGTGACTATTACATTAAGACGTCAATTAGGAAATCTGTTTTTATAGTGGTAAGAGCAGCAAATAATGAAAGCTACGTCAGCCAAACTAAATTAGCAAATTTGTTTGTATTTGCAATACTTGCACAAGATGCTGCCATTTTTCAGGCGAAAAGTATATGGCCATTTTTCAGGCGAAAAGTACATGATTTCTTAAAGGACAGATACGGGCATATTGGTTGTGTGAAAATAGCATTCAGTTGTTCAATTGATAATTCTGACAACAATCAGTAAAAACAAAATTATAATTACAATACATTGTATGACCAATAATGTCATGTTACTAAGACGTGGGAACCCAACGTTTAAAGTGATTTATTTGGGCACTGATGGTGTAACTAGTCCATTTTTGCACGCAAACCACTCTAAATCTCGGCGTAGTGAGATAGGCCTGCATGAAGTGGGTTGGTTCATGATAGCAAAGGGGACAAGCTACATATAGTAAAATCAGATTCATCGGGTGCTTGACCCTTTTTTTTTCCTTCTCGAGGAGACGGGAAGATCTTTATTTAAGGGCCTCCTTTCAGTTTCCATTTAGTACTTTAACAAAGAAAATATAACCTTAACTTCTGGCAATATGGAAATTTGCTTTTGTTGTTGTTTTTTCCAGATCAAAAATTTCAAAGGAGATTTAATAGACTGTGTTTCAAAAAGCAAAGAAAATTACAAACTAATGTTTTATTGGAATCGAAAATACGCAAGCCTGTCCTTTGTGATTATTTGCTCATATAACCAAAACTTTTTTTTTCTTCTTTTAAAGTAATTTTAGTGAGAAAATAATATGGACAGAATAAAGGCTTTTCAGGATGGAGTTTCGGGCCACGATACTTCCAGATCTTGATCATTCGTCGCTAATGTGTCCGTTTCGCTCCCTTTTTTCCCTTTATGCCAAGGATTGCAAGCGAGAATATCATTGATTCCGCTGGCTTTAAAATTGAAGTCTAAATACACTAAAACTATACAATTTAATTTGAACACCCCCTCCCGTTTCTTTTTCTCTTTTTGTCTCTTTACCTTCCCTCTGTCGTCGCCTTTGACTCCGTCTCTGTCCATCAAGACTTTCTTCTCTCCTTTCTTCTTTTCACCCTCTTTTTCATTCCAACACGCTCGTTTTCCTTTCTCTCCCTCCCTTATCAA
The DNA here is from genome assembly GCA_019649035.1 of Elysia marginata. Taxonomy (NCBI): domain Eukaryota; kingdom Metazoa; phylum Mollusca; class Gastropoda; family Plakobranchidae; genus Elysia; species Elysia marginata. Next base: position 848,030 of record BMAT01005992.1, on the reverse strand, counting down.
TCTCTCAATGACATTGACAAAACTATTTAATTAGACATGAATATCTTTCCCATTTCAAAACAATGTTTAATTTTTTTTACCTAACAGTTTTCCGTCTTCTGATATAATATAAAAACTGTCTAGTATTGCAGCATTTAAATTTACTTAGAGGAGATTGTTGCCTCTTAAAACGATGGCTTAGGAAAAAAAATGTTGTTAAATAGATCTATGTAATACAAATAGTTGGGGTTTTTTTCCATAATGATCAGTTGTAGGCAGACAACTATTGTTTTCAGCAATGCAGGCAAAAAAAAAGTTAAAGTCAATAATAAAACACATTTACGGTTCTTCGGAATGGTAAAGAAAAGAATTTTTTTTTATTACTAACGCATCATGCTTTCGTTGAAAGCTCTTAATTACGGCCTGAAATGTTAAAAAATAGAAGCTTTTATTAGTTTTGAATTTATTGTGCTGTCGTGACATTTTTAATTCAGTTGTATAATGTACATTTAAGCCGACAAGGAATAAAATGATTTACTACATCTTTTTTTAGAAACAAATTGAATCGTTGATCTTAATATGACCGAAATGAAATTTCATTCAAGTTTATTCTTATAACAGAACAACACTATACCCCATCTCCCACCACTTCCTTATTTCTAAACTATTTTTAAAAAGATACCTGTTATCCAATTAACCCTACTTTACGTTTTTTAACTTAAAATATAAAACTTGGATATGTTTATTCTACATTTAGTATTTATCCTGAAGAGCTGGCAGCTGTTCGTTTGCCAGATAAACTGAATGGCTCATCTTCCGTAAAATACAAAGCTATTTCAGATCAGGGTACTGGTCCCTTTTTTTTTTGTCGGTCAAATTTTTTATTTTTTATTTTAGTCATGAGCGTTGTTAACACGCCTATATCTTAATTTTATAAAATTTAAATACTTTAATTATCATTGTCCACGAATTCAATAACCACCTCCTTTTGTTAGTTACTTTCCCGTTTCAGGCTTTTGCTTTGTCTAATTCTCGTTTGTTACCATAATTTTTTTTGTTACTCGGTATCAATGTTGCTTTATATGAATTTTGACTGTACCTACATCTAGACTCTATATATAAAAACAAAAAAGGAGATACGTTTTTTTTTTACTTTTTAATCTCTTAAATAAATTCAATAGATCGGTTTTTTCAAGGGGGGTTAATTGTGCTCATTTAATTTATGTTTGATGAAATGCTATTACCTTATTCAATATATCACGTTGGTGTTTTAACGAACCGTACGATATCAAAGGCCCGTAATCTGTAGTTCATTTTGTAAAAAGCAAATTTATTATTCAGCTGTTCAAATCTATTGGCATTTGTGAAGAGTAAAACTTGCGAACACACTGTTTGATATTAAAAATAAATATTTCACGAAAATGGACCTCGTAGAGTGCACTGTTATTTTGTACCGCTACTTTATGAAATAATTTTTTTTTTACTTTCCTAGCGACCTGCCAGTAAACAAATATAATTGAACAATTTGGAGTGTGAAAAAAATCAGCTATGACCGGCTATAGCTGCTAACCGTATGTTGCTTTCATTGATGAGTTTAACGTCTCCTAAGCTTCCGGGGGAGTCTTTCGTATTACGATATTGTACACAGAGTGGCCTCATACGCTCCTACATGTATAAATAATACTGCCTTTCGTGTTATACTCTTTTTCTTCATGTATTGTCGATTCGAAAACAGAAAAATGAACCGATCCCTTTTCTTTTATTTTCTTTTTAATTCACAGACGGGTGTTTTTAATTTTGACACTGAAAGGCTGTCATGGTATAGGATATATTTTTTTTTACTTCGGCTGAAATTTTTTGCAGTATTTATTTCCATCATTTTTTGGTTAAACACTATCAAAAATCAGATCTGGTTTTTTGGGGTAACATGTGTGTGTTTTGTTTTGTTTTGTTTTTTTAAATAATTTTAGTTGAAGTTTTTTGCATTGTAATTTTTGAAATACCGGTAAGTCGAATTCCTCTTTTTGAGAGCAACCGTGTGTTTTAGGATATTTCGAACAAGATGCAGATTTTACTATTCCCAATGTGTGTAAATGAACCCGGAAGTCAGAACAATTGAATAAGAGCCGTCTCATCTTACTGACTATAGTATGTAAAACATACGTTGGTGCACATAAACTCGCTAGATCTACAAAACGATATCGAGCAAACTTTGCAGACTCTTTAAATACCCGAAAATTACATTAGAGCCAAAGCAAGAGTAATTGTCCTCCTTTTCAAAATAATGTCAACTCTTAGTGTTCAATTGCTTTCAACATCTAGATCTAGTTTAAAAGTTTATTTGGTCTTGTCTTGCTTATTTTCAGTCACAGGAATTTATCCCCTGAAAAGTAGCATTATCTTAGCATCTTCAAGAATATCAATGAAAGATTGGCTAGGGCCCAGGTCTATTGGGTGCTGCTAAGTATCACCACGCTGTGTTGAAAACGGTGTGAGAGACTTTTGTGTACCATTATAGATTTAGCATGATATTATTTGTTCGCCATCCTTCTCCTCACTGCCTGTAATAAGATTGAAATGATATGAACTTTCCCAACCTATTAAAGAGTAACATAAAGCTATCAAAAGGTATACGCCGCCATGCCTTTTTAAATCTTTTGATTTCCCAGTATCAATGCTTGGCAACTGTTGATAGAAGAATACAATCAATATTTCAAATGGTGGGTGAATTTAACAGATTTTAGGCTTGAGAAAGTTATAAAACTTTAAAAATAACACTGTTCAGGAGAGTAGCGAATGCTAATATTCCACAAATTTCAAGGACTGCCTTTACCCAGGCACGGCACCCATTTTACAGGGTGGAACTATAAAAGTGTTGATAAATTTGCTTTACTAATGTACCTACAACATGAGTCGTGGGCAAAATGGGATCGAACTCGCAACCGCTGGATTATACGTCTTTCACAGATATTGTTCTAGTAGCAAGTCAGATTTAGATCTAATCTATTTGCCTGGTAAATGTGGAAATAAACAGCTTAGCACGAGAGAATTTACATCCGTGGTAACCAAATCCCAATGAATTTATTGATCCAAAATATTATTATTGGGAAGTGCAGAATTAAGTAATCACAATTTCATGTATTATCCTGCTATCGGCGCTCATGGCACGGGAGCCTCGTCAAGTGCAGATTGAATCCGAATTCTAAGCTTTAAACTGTCGGCAGAGCGGGTCCACACATTCACCTGAATTAGCCGTTACTAATATTAATTCCTCGCCATCAAACCCACCTCTAGTTATCCTGACCAATTTACTTTATTTTATTAGCCTCTGCCCTGACGTTTTCTATGATTTACATATGTACTATTAAAAGACTCGAATTGGGGTCCAGAATATAGTAACTTTTTCCAACTCAGCAAATGTTTTATAAGGCTTAGTGTAGGTTCCAAAAATGCAAATACGTGAAATTGGCAGCCTATGGACCATGGCCCTAAAATCACACCATCAGTGTGCGGGCTGGTTTTTTTTTTTTATTATTATTCATCGCATTATCTAATCAAGACCAAGAACAAAAGGAGAGTCGGAAACACAAATAATAGCATTTTTAAACGCTCAGGAAATATCTATCGCTTATTTATCACATTTATCACAGGAGGCGACGCATTTAATTAATGCTTTAGAGGATATGAAGAATGGTCAATTTAACATTACCAAGTTTAAATAAGTTATGACGCAGTTCATGGTACGATGTTGGCTATTTGTCTCTTTTTTCCAACTCACCGTTTTTACGATCTTAACTTTCTATATAAAGGCAAGGTTTGTCCAAAGCAGTCCTCTAGACGCTGGCATACATCCTATTAGCGCCGTGTGAGTGATCAGTTTATACAAATTTGTTGATTAAAAACGGTATATATTTTCCTTTCATTGAACTTAAATTGTGCTGCGCTGAGTTTTACTATTTTGTCCATGACCGTCAGATGTGTTTTTTTGAATAGGTTTTACACTGGAAAGGAGGCAAAGTTAGTGTCTTAACGGATACTTTTTGTTGTGTTTTTGCGTCTCTCAGTATGCGTCTTCAAAGTATACTGTAGAGAACGCGTACTTGACATATTGTTGTAATGTTCAAAATCGACTGAAAATAGTGCAGAACGCTGGCTTTCGTTGTTTTGTTTCTTTTTAGATAAAGCTTCAACAGCCTTAGTTGATTTTTAATGAGACAATTAAATAAAAAAAACACTAAGTTCTGCCTCGAGTTTTAAATTGTTTGTCCCTTTAAACACTAAACAAAGGTTTCTTGTCAGTGAGTGGTTCATTTTTTTTTATGAAAGCAAGAATTATAAAGTGGTTTAAAGTACGTAAGTAAATGTAGGATAACCCGGCCATTGCACTTTCTGTCAGCAAATCGCAAAGGCTAAATGTGTCACTCCTCTCCACGGGACCAGGGGCATATATTTGTGTTGCTTCTTTGATCCCCAAGTTCATAAAATTCGATATAAAAATAAGCGGTGATTGGCGCGGTAAATAGGGAGATTGGGTGCTTTCGCACTGTATTTGTTCATAAATCAGCTGAGCGACTTGAGTGCGTATTTTCTTTTGTAAACATTATAGATGCAGTTTTTTTTTTCTTTTCAGCAATCGTAAAGCTTATTATTGACTACAATAAGTTAAACTGATGGTCTGAGACGATGGACTGATCGATCATTTATTGCTTACATAGCGTTGTTAAACTCCCACATCAGAGACATCCACGACTTGTCACTCCTAGTATCATTCAGGTGGCTCAGTAGTAAAAAATATTATGTATAACATATTTATGAGTATTTTGTTGTTTTTTAAATACGTGTACTATGCAATCAAGTAGATCTAGGTCTGCATGCTTGTCCGTTGTAATTTAGCTTGACATCCTATGTATTTTATGAACAAGTTCGATCTCTGTTTCTAGGACTGCGCCCAGCATAGCTACGGTTTCTGTTTCTCGCAGTTCATCAGGAGATCCCCATAGCTAGCTGACTGCGGCAACATGGCTGGTTTCGCGTGTGTCCATCATATCGAGATAGGCGCTGTAGATGGTGCCGGCACGGTGGACGTCCTTAGGGACCGATTTACCTTCACTCTCCAAGCAACACGGTTCACCCCACTCGCAGATCAGTGGCTGCTTGCGAAAAACAATACACGCTTTCTCATCACCAGTCTTAAGTGTTCGGATAAAGAAAAACTACAAGTAAGTGTTTTTGTTGGAGTCAAAAAAAAGTCACAGATTTGCCGGTTTTTGTTTTGTTTTTTTTTTAATTGTTGTTTTGTTTTGGTTTTTTTTTTTGCTAAAATTTAATTGAAAAAAGAAATGAATTTTCTACCACTAAACGGTCTACTCTTCATTGAGTTATTTTTCTAGTCAGTTTAATTTATTTGTTATTTTTTTTTCTTTGTACAGTATTTTAGTATGGTATCACATGAAGCATGGTCATACGTGTACATACATTTTTCGTTTCTTTTTTAAACAATTTAAGTCATGATGGCTGTCCTTGAAGTTGCATGTTTTAAATCAATAAATGCCAGGGTTTGAAAGTACCGATACACAGCCTTGCAACATATTTTTAAACCGTGAGAACAGATTTTTTATCTCAACAATACTAATTTTCCATTTTGGATTGTTATATTTGTATAAGTTCATTTATATTTGATTAGTTATGGATACATCCCTATATATGCTGGAATCAAAAGACACGTTGAGTTAACCTTAAATACATGGTTGTGTATGTTGTACTTTTAAGAAAATTTATTTTTCGTGAATCCTAATTGTGTTGCTGCAGTTAACCTTCACAATCTTTGTATAGCTTTTTTTGTTTGGGGCAGGGCTCGGTCGGATGTCTCAAAGCAAACTTGTTTCTATCATGATATTTTTTTTTTTGTTGGTTCTCATACTATCCGTGTAAGGAAATGTAGGTTCACGCAGCGCAGGTTGGCAGTATTTTAAAAAAATATCAAGGGGGGTCTTAGCCTAGTCCTAGAGAGACGTGAATTTAACAAACAAAGTTATCAAGCGTCAACTCTGTTAACCATTTTTTTCCTGGAAAAATATCTCAGGAAATAAAAAAAACTTAAAACTCTACAAACTTTCCAGCCTCAAGGTACATACCAGTCGTCTTTTATTTCCATGTCTCTATGCTGCCCCCTTCTCTATTTGTTCCCCTCTGACCCCCCCCCCCCTCTCTCTCTCTCTCTCTCTCTCTCTCTCTCTCTCTCTCTCTAATTTGAAAAGCATGGAGATATCCACTGGAAAGGTGAGCTTTGCCTCTAATTCTTATGCAACCTACATTAAATTCTTCCCACTCTAAGACATCCTTAGTAGGCTTAAAAACAAACTAAGCACAATAGTTCAAACAAAAAACACATGCAATGGTCTGTGATTGGACACCGATTTCCTTTCCTTTCTCTGAGAAGAAGTGTAAGCCTGTATAAAAACATTGTCTGCCAAGTGGATTAAAGTATCATGTACATTTTGAATATACGGTTCATATATGCTGCTGCTGCCTTCTTCAAACAGTCACATAAGCAGGTAAAAGGTATAAACATCTGTAAACTGGGTGCAAACTTGGCATGTATTGATTTACTTGTCTATATATGTTCTCATTTACTTTATCTTTGCAGCATGTTTATTGATGCACAATTTTATGGCTAGTTTTTAGTATAATGACGGGGAATTTGTGCTTGACAATTTCTATCCGTGATATAGTGGAGTGCAGGATTTTTAGTTTAGGAAGGCGATCGCTATAGCATCTTTGAGATCTGTCAGCTTCTACCCTTGATAACGTTCCAAAGTAGCTAATATGTGTAAAACATGTCCTGCAAATAATACCAAGACATTATTTACACTTAACTTATGTGGTACAAGAACTGTACAAGCTACTTAAGTAAATAACAGAGCATACTGATGTTAAAAATTTCGATGCTAAATGATGAAATTGCTTTTTTTTTTTTTTTTAATTTTTAGAAAGACCCCTACGTCATCAACTGGGCGTCGTACGTCGAAAGTGGCGACAAGTTACCTACCAGGGATTCTGCGTTCAACATAGCCTTTCAAGTGAAAGATCTAGACACGTCTCTCCGGCGCTTAAATAACAATGGTGCAGTCCTGTCCAAGCCAGTTCAGACGGAACATGACGCAAACGGCTCTGTGCGGGCCGTTACCGTGAAAAGCTGCGTCGGAGACATGCACCACACGCTCATTGAGAAGGGGGAATACAGCGGGTGTTTTTTGCCTGGATTCACGGAGTTGGAACCGGAAGACTCCCCAAAACCTCCTGCCAGTGACATTCAGTATCCGCTCAACTCTGTAATGGAGGCGTTCGACCATGTTGCGCTCTGTGTGGAGATGAACACGTCGATGGAAATAATAGGATGGTACGAGCGCTGTTTCGGCATGAAACGTTTCCTCATTAATGCGTAAGTCGTAAAAAGTCATTTCATGCTTTTGGATAAAATATAAGGATATTTCTCTTGCATTCAGCTTTCTATTTTAACCTCCTTATTTGTTTAAAAATTTTGATTGTAAGTTACAAAGGCTGCGAGTCTTTTAAACAATGTTTGAGTGTACTCGTGAAACTAACAAATTAATTCATTTGACATGCACCGGACATATAAAGCCGGTGGTCCCATTCGCTGAGAATATGCTTTTGACAAAGGTTCTGTTGGTTTCAAACGTTTTTGTTTTTTACATATTGCAGCAAAAGTGTTTTTATAATTCATTTCCACTTGTGATTGGTGCAACTGCTCAATAAGATACCAGACTAATCATAATTATGCCCGATGCGTCTCCAACTAGTGAAGGGGGGGGGGGGGTTGACGTCATGATTGTACTCCCTCAATGTGATCATGGCCTTGAACAGTTTAAAAAAGAATCAGTATAACTATTACATGATTATCTGTAAAGAGTTCAAAAATTAAGGAACATTATGTGCCGTATACATATAAAGTTTGGGCCTATTACAGTATGCAACATGGTTGGACCATTATTTTTTGTGTGACTTGTATCCTTCGGTTTCAGAGAGTTGTACACTCATATTGGAACAACTTCTAAGTTTCTCTCAAAACCAAAACCCCAGTGTTGCTAATTTTGGTAAGATTCTAAGAATAAATGTTAAGCATGCGTATTAAATGTCATACAAATACATGTCGCCAACTGTAAAGGAAGCAACAAAAATAATGAGAAAAGTACATGCCCAAAATCTTTATGTTGAAAAAAAAAAAAACAACCAAGGCTCCCATTGGCTTTTACTTAACTTTGACACAAGTTTCAATAAAGATACAGACACCAGTCTCGCAAAATCTTGTTATCACAATTATATGAAAGTAGAAAAAGATAAACTTTTAAACGGAATGGTAATACATGTATTTAAATCTATGTTCCACTTGTCCGTGCAAGTGCTTGGCATAGAACATGTCATAGAATCATGAGCTCATAATTCTGCCTTTTTAATTACATTTAACTAAAGGCTAGAGGAACTAACAACAGACTTTTTTGTTGGGGGGGGGGAGTAGTCCTACTTTGGTCCTAAATGTTTATTTCTATAAATTTTAATATATCATTTGAATAAGTAAGCCCATGTAGACCAAGTCTGACGCGAGAATTAATGTTCCATTATTTTTGGTCGTATAATTTTTACTGCGTGTAGACCTATACATTTGTGTCGAAAACTAGGGCATTCAATGCAACATATGATACACAAAGTTACGTTTGACACAATGTTATATTCACCAACGACCAAAACCGACTTTTTAAAAAGAAAAAAAAAGAGTAAACATTAAAAGTGTAAGTAAATTATTTTTCAGTATCCTCACCTTCCTGATACAGTGTACTAGGATAAGCTTGGGTTTACGGCAAAGGCTTGGACCATTCATTTTCATTTTAAATTTAACATGAATATTTAGGCAACACTCAGGGCAATATTATTTTATTGTCGAGAAAATTACACGTATAGAGTTTTCAACAATCACTAAGCTGATAAAAAATACCAAAATGGGTAAAACAAACTTTTGAAGGTTCTGAGGCCTATGGAGGGCAACAAATCGTCCCTTCAGAGATGATTAAGGTGCGAGTGTCACGTTGCTTCTAAGATTCTTTGTTTATTAGATTTGACTTCAGCAATAACCATGTTTCTAGATGAAGGATGTTTGGGCAATGACTTATTTCTAACTAATAGTAAATGTTTTGTCCTTTGCCAGAGATGAAGAAGACGACCAAGGCCTAATTTTATCAACAAATGATGTGGGTCTGCGTCTGCGTGCCATGGAGTACTGGAAGTGTGCTGAGGTAGGCCTTGTCACTGAAGAGGAATCTGCCGGGTCGGAGTGTACAGTGTCGCGATTGTCCATGGTTATTGGAGAGGGGTTGCCTCCCCTCCCGGGCTCCACAGGTTTGTTTTAACTTCAATGAGCATCATCACTGTTACCATTGAATCTCATGAATTTTTTGCTCCATCCTTTATTTTATTGCCATGGATGGCTACTACTACTACTGCTGCTTCTTCTTTTTCTTCTTCTTCTTCTTCTTCTTCT
>BMAT01005992.1:774817-784989 GCA_019649035.1 Elysia marginata | reverse complement strand
ACAACTTTGACCGGACAACAGGCATTTTGTATGATGCACTGTTAGGCATTGAGCATACCAAGGGCTTTTAATATACTAACAGATTGACTTGGGATTATTGTTTAGATCTTTTAAAGCTGGTTTAGAAATCTTTTAAACTGAATCAGTTTCAAAGATTTGGATAGAGTCGCTGCGTTTTTACAGTCAACCACATTTGGTGATTATAAAAATCATTTTTTACATTCTAGGTCTCTGTCTCCATTGTTTGACAATGTAAAGTTGGATAAGGACTTGCGGAACCTGTTGCGGGAAAATTTTACAGAGTTCTGCAGCCAAGAGGGTATGTAAATGATTTGATGGATTCCCATGTACATGTAATATGTTAAGATTTAGTCTTTAAACACTTAAAGATAGTAACTTTCATCTTTTTATTATTGGGTACTGCAGTATTCCGAATCAGAAAATGACTGCTGATTTAGGAAAGGATTTCATAGTGATCTTAAATTTCTAGCTTTTGCTTTTTAATAATCCAAATAAAGTAGTAACTGAATTTTCGTAGGGAAAATGAAGTCAGACAAACTGAAACCCTTTTGCAATAGTTATTTTTTTATGAATTCAGATTGTAACAGTGTTTTTGTAGTTTTGTACAAAATTGTAAAATCTCTGGACAAAATTCAAGATCCTACCCCAAGTTCTGGTTTTAAAACATGTCTATGCCACATGTAAAAATTTTGCTCAACATTAAATCTCTTGTATTAGTTTTGTAGTGTACTGGTGTTATATCCCTATCATGTATATCAACAGTTAAAGATGAAGTTCTGCACAAGGATGAATTGGAAACAGAATTAGGAGGAAATAACCACATTGGTGAAAATAATCTCTCAGATGCTTGCTTCAGTGACGATGATGAAGAGAGCAGTATACCAGGTTTGAACAAAAATTTATTTTATTTAGGTTCTATTTTTTATTTTGCATTTATATTACATATTAATGGTGTGTATATTGTCTTCAGTCAGTCCATTTGTGTGTTGCATATTTTACTTACAATTGTTTGTACACATATCATTATTATTTATACTAAGTTTTAATCCATTGGGTACATACCTACCTATCATCCCGCTTTAGGCAGAAAAATTTCGCTCTATTAGTGTCTCCCCGCTTTCTGCCTGCTTAAAATACTGTCCCTCTAAATCCCGCTTTTCGGGCATGTCCCAATTGATTTTCGGCCGTCTCAAGATGTGATGCTTGTTGAATGCTCCCCGATAATTCGTTTTGTTTACTTCTGGAATGTACTGTCACTTTAGTTAACATTGGCAAACGGTCAATTTTTATACTAGACCTATCCAACTGACAAATACACAAGAAAAGACTGTCAAAGTCTGAACATACTATTGTTGTTTTTACACAATACAGCAAATCAGGATTTCATGATCTGTGTATAGGCTCCGGGGGCCTTACTCTAGCTTTGTGATTTAGTGGTCACTTTTTTCTCGGTGCCAATTGTGTAACATCGTTTTCAACATCAACCTGAACGTCAGATTTGTTTTTTCTGGCACTGTTTTAGTTCTGTTGACACGGAATTATCGTTGGATTACTGTTGATATCTAGATCTAGATGTAGTTAGACCTAAGTTTTTAATATCATTCTCAGTGACATTTGGATGCTCAAGACCTTTTGGCTCTATTGTGATGATCTGCAGTCTATATTCAAAACCAGATTTCTAGATCCTGTCTCATCTAGATCTAGAGAATGGCTTGCTTCTCCACAGTCTAGGCTAGATCTAAGTCTATATCCAAACTTGTGCAAGGCTTATTAGAAAAGCTTTTTGATCAAATCTAGATCTATCTAGTCTAATCTATAATTAGTAGGTCTCAACTCTCAAGATATCTACATGAAGTGACAGTCATGTCAGTTGCCAAAAAAGCAAAACTGGAATGCACATTCCAAGAAAAGATGACCAAAGAGTGGAGTTTTATTATGTGATTAGAGAAAGAGGGCTTTTCGATTTGTAAGCTTTGTGACAAAGGAAATGCAAAAGTTACTGTTAAATGAGGCGGAAAGTTTGACATAAAAAAATTACATTGCAACCAAAAAGCTGTTTTCACATGAGTATATCTTTTTGATCTGGTGAAATCCCTCTATTTTGGCAGCTGAATCCCTCCTACATGGGTTCAAGGGTAGGCAGGTCTGTGGGTATTTAAGCGTGGGCTTTAGATTTTCATTATTTGAACCATGTACAAGTGCTTGCTGTCCCAGTGGTCATGTACAGATCTAGCTGTGTTAACTTCATGGCTTTCGTGTTTTGCATATTTTATTGTAAAAATCTAACAAGAATAAATATAATTGCTTGAACTGTGACGATCAGCTAGTACATAAACTTTCAACAGTAAGCACTTTATCTACTGTTTTCAAGCTCTAACTATACATGTTCAGATTAGCCAGGACAAGCCAAGACTGTAAATCTTATACTGCTGGTAGAGAAGGCCAAAACTCATCTGAATTCTCATTCTTGTATTGGAAGTAGTAGCTAGGTACCTGGCTTACCTTTTACTTGAGCTTTTAAAGGTGATAACATCACCAAACAAATGAGTCCTCTTTTTAAGATAATCTTGACCTGCCTTTTCCCATATTTTTATTCAAAACAAAAGAAAAATAAATAAAAAAGGAATGCACATTGGGTGGGATCATGTAGAAAAGCAAAAACTTCTTCAGAATTTTTTACTTTTCTGAGAATGCAAATATTACTATGAAAAATAGTTATTCTTCCAATAAGCCATTTTGCACCCAAACTTTCAGTGGATTTTTTTTTAATCTATGAATATTTGAAATGTCAGACATGGTTTTTTATGGGGGTGATGTCGGATTATTTTCCTTGGCTCAGTTGTATATTGTTTGTCTAAGCTTAAAGCTTCCACTTGAAAAAGGGTTCATTCTGCACTTTAGTTGATTTTTTTCTACCAAATTATATGAATATGGAAAAAGTGATTTTGATTTGCATAATTGCTTGCCAATTTGGATGATTTTTAATTCATAAATTTGCAACAACATAGTTATTTCTTGTGGCCTGTAAACATTGCTATTTATTAAATGAAATCAAGGTATTAAATTCCATGCAAGGGGGTTTTTGATGTACAATGAAAGCATGAAATCACACTTTAATTGTCAAGAACTCTTTTGATGAATCAAATTCTGAGGCTGGTTGATAACCAATTGTTTATTGCAATCTTTTTTATCATTTCTGTAAGTTTCTAATGGGCTGACTCCATATAACCCAAACTCTTAGTTGGTTGGAAAAATGTAACACCTATCACAGTATATCTCTAACTGGCTAACTTAATTTACAGGTATATCTTTTTTCTGTCACCCCCTTCCCCCCTTTTTTTTTGTCCAATGTGTTTCTATTGCTTTTTAGTGTATGTTTTTGTATGAGAATTTGGAGGATGGATTTTCAATTATTTTAAGAAAAGATAAGTGGCATCCTTGATATATCCAAAGGACTGAGTTTGTTGGTTAGAAACATACAGTGGTCAATGTAGGTTTCTAACTGGCTGACTCCATGTAGTCGAAAATCTGAGTTAGCTGGTTAGAAACCTATAGCTACGTTATAAAACTCTGTGTATTGAACCCATTCCCTGTAACAAACAACCCTTTTTGTAGAATTCAAGTCACACATTCATTTCTGAAATTTTTAGTTTTCTTCAATGGTAAAAATATCAATTTGTGTGATCTTTGTTACTCATTCTTCAATTTCAAACTTCAATCATAATTTTTGTTAACTTTTGTCACACTCTAGGCAAACTGAAAGATGAAATTGGATTTCAGCCTATTAAGGAGTCAGCTGCATATGTACCTGTTGATATAACAGAACATCTTAATCAGCTCGGAGGTCAGATCCATGACCTTACAGTAGAGCTAATGGAAGAGAGGTTTGAGTTTTATGCATTTTACAGACAAAAGCACCAGCCAAAATATTACAGATTCATCATAGTGAGAGAACTGAAAAAGTTGTTTCATTCTGATGTTGTAGTTTTTTTTTCATTTCTATCTCTAAATTCATTTAGATGTTACAAATTTTTTCTATAATTCTTGCTAAATTTGTAGTATGTCCTTACTCATGCTACATGTATGTCCAGATATGGGACCGAACATTGTTTCAAAATCAAATTTCACTTATTGTAAACAATTTTTTAAAAATTTACATGCAGAGAAATTTAAAGCAACCCTTACTCTGTTTTTAGACTCAAACCAACTTGTTGAAAACTTTCCTTTTTTTATGCTGTTCAAATTTGGGAAAAGTTTAAAATTTCAATGTCATCACACAGTACATGTGAATGCATTTTATTTCGGTCTTGTTATGACGTATGATAATACTCTTTAATCAAATTTCTAAATAATCTCTCACCTCAGCAACCAAGAAATGCAGTGTGACTTAACAGACAAGTTAATGCAGGTTGTGATACAGGAGGTAGGGAAAAACTTTATGCTGATAATATGTTTTCTTATTGTATCCAAGAAATATTATTTTCTTAAAAATTTATATTTCCCTGGTGACCACTCCAAATGAGTCAAGTGTCAGAGACTAAGTGAGAAAAGGCCTTTTAACACTATATGCGTTACAATCTCCAATGCGGAAAGCACGCGAGACATATATATTTGTCACAGTTTCCGATGCGAAAGGGACCGGAGACTTATATATTCTGTGGTAATAGACGTATATATGCTACAGATGGTGCATTTGTTTTTCCAATCCACATTTGATTAAAATCCAGTCCAGGTCAAAGAACTTCCGTTGTTGTGAACTTAAAAGTTTTGTTTTTAACATGCTAGATGGTTGTGGGCTAAAATTTGATAAAAATTGTCAAAAAATGCAATTTAGATCTATATCTAGAAATTGAGCAAATGTAGGTGGGTGTGGTGTTAAAATTCTCTCAAGTAGTGGAGTAGTTACCTATTTTGGATAACTTTATAAAGTGTTTCAATTGGATTTTAGCACTCTATAAGGTTAGTTTCACGTTGAATTTCAATTTTTATTATGTTTTTGTCCTTTTATTCGTTGATTTTGGGGCCGTGTTTGTCTCAGATGTACATGATTGTTTATGTCTACAAAAGAACAGCTGAAATTAGCCCAAAACACCTTAAAATTCGCAAAATTTATGGATGAAAGTCTTTGAAAGGAAGCATTATTCATCTTTGTACATTTCTAATGCCATTGCACAGTATAGTAAGCTTTTGAGAACAATAAAGTCAGTGTTTGCTAACATCTTATAGCCTAAGGAAAATTTTTGCTAAATGATCGTAGTGGATTAGGGAGGTCTTAGGGGATAGGATCGAGCTATAGCTCTGGTCACTTAGGTATTAAAAAGTAGATTTGTTTTTATTTTTCTCAATATTTCCAATCTAAGTTCTTTACACAAAGTTTTTATAAAGTCATGAACTTTTTTAACATCTGGAAGCTTTAAAAAAATGCTTTGTTCAAATATCAACATCTTGCAGTGTGAACATTGCAAATCATGACGCAAATAAATTTAGACTGGTGAAATTATGACTCATTTACAGTGGTTTATGAGGCATTTATCTTTCTTTTTTTTACAGGAGGACTTTGACCAAGAGATGGCCAGTACATTATCCACTTGTCTTTGTCAAATACTGAGTCCTCAGTTCCTGAACAAATTGTTTCCAGATGAAATTGATGAAGAGTAAGATAGCGATGAAACTGAGTACTACTTGAACATCATATAGGCATATTTCTTGGTGTACAAGCATGGTTCCTTTTATTTAAGTTTTTTATTTGCCATTTTCAAAAAGAAATTTTATAAAATACCACAAAAAAAAACCTCAATTTATCATGCAGTGTCCTTGACGTAAGACTGTTTTAGTTATTATTTATGTACATTTTCAGATAAAATAAGTTAAATTGACTCCAGGTTTTTCAAGGCCAGCGTTCAATTACCCACAGAAAAAAAGTTTTTTTTTTTTTCACCCTAGTCCTTTAAAATAGCATTTACATTTTTAATATACCTTGTACTAAGTAATATTGCTTATAGATTCTTTAATCCATCTCATGGCAAACAGCCCTTCTTAAGGTATTCCTACTTCTTTTTATTTAGTTTGTAATTCACTGAATTAATAAATGCTTTTCTTTATGTCTTTGTGTAGATCAATTGAGGACTCCATTGGTTCACCTCTCTTTGTCATAGTGAGGTAAGATTAACAATATAAAATATTTTATACTCAAGTTATATGTCCTACCCCTTCCAGTCTCCTTAAGCGATTGCAAAGAAAATATGTGTATAGGTCCCACAAAATGAGTCTACATGCCGAATTTTGTGATGTGGACTTATATACGTCTTTGGAAAGACCTTTAAAAGCTATCTTAGACGGTGATTTGAATATCTTAATTGAGTTCTGAGTTACTGCACTGGAAAGACAAGGAATCAAAGAAGCCTACTTTTCAAAAAGTGGAGAAAATTTTTCATATTGTAGAAGCCAAAACAGCATTACCTTGTTTTAACAACCCTTAAAACACATTAAAATTTTGATTTTCTCATAACAGGATATGATGCAAAACATCATAAATTTTCAAATATGCAAAAACAATTTTGAGTAAAAATTTGACCAAGTGTATAAAAATGCCCATTTTCTTTAATTGACCAACACCGCAAGTAGACTCATTTTGTCAGAGCGCCACTCACATCATAATCAGTGATTAGAAATTTTTCTTTACATTAACTCCTCTTACAATAGAGGTTTGTGTTGAGAGTCACAAAAGACACAGTATCCCACAGAAATTGTTTCAAATTTTATTTCTAAGATTTTGAATTTGGTTTGCAAAGGCATCATTAAAAAAGATTCATTCTCACAAAGCTAAAAAGACTAATTTTTTTCTACAATATGATTAAAAACTGATTGAAAACTTTGATGGATTAAGTTTTAAGAAATATTTTTTTGTTATTTATTACAGAAGATTGCCAAATGATATCTTAGAGTTTTGTGTTTTTATCATATGTTTATTTCTTCTTTGTTAAGGTTTTTAAGCCAAATGTCCGAGGAAGACCCAAGGAGGCAACCAGTTCTTCAACTCTTGGGAGAAATGTACTTAAAACAACCACGCATTGGGTACATGCTTTTATATTTTCTCAAAGTGAGGTATGTATGATTGTTTTGTGTAAAATTAAGGGTTTTTTTGTTTGTTTTTGTGTGTTTCATTTTGCAAAACAGTTCAGAAGACACCTGGGCAAGCCAGGGTATGTAATTTAAAATTCACAAAAACAAATTAAAAAAAAAACAATACAAGTAATTAAACTTTTTTAAAAAATTGTGCCAATACTGGGGATTTTTCTTAGTAAAATATTCAATATTTAACCTGATATATTTTACGTATTGCCTTAGTTTCAAAAGGGTTTTTAGCTGGGGTTTTTTTTTTTGCGTGGCAAAAATATTCAAAAGAAATGGCTACTCTGTTTTTAAACAAAGATAGCTTAGGTTCAAATCAATGAAAGAAAAGGTTGTTTTTTGGGGGGTGTAGATTTAAGGTATCATGAAACTTTAAGAAAGTAAAGTTACATTTATCAACTCATTAGCATTAACTTTTATAAAGGCCAAAACGTTATCTTTACCTGTGTTACCCTATTTCAAATACAGCAAAGGCAGCGATGAGAAGATGTCTACTTACAAAGATTTTTGTGCAAACCTGGACAACAAAGATTTGAAATCCTGCTTATTGAATGACCTAAAGGTTAGTAGATCTTTATTTTTAAATTATAAGTATAGAGATATTGTGTTTAAAAGAGGTGGAACAAGTTAGGTACAAGTGTCACTATCAAGTTTATCATTTTCCTGCTTCATGTCAATATTATGATAAACTTCTATGTAGCAATTAAAGATATGAGTTTGCAGTTTTGCAATTTTCAAGAACAGTGCAGTCCCAGATAGAGGGGGGTGGGGGTTGAAATAATTGCATTTTGTTTGAAAATGGCAAAGAGAGCTTTAATGGTCTACCTGTTTCTTTTGCCGGTTTGATAATGTAATAGGAGAGAGGCATAACTATACTGATAGGCAAATAAAATTTTACAAAGCAATAAAGGTTGCCTCTTCTCTTATTTATTAGGCCTGTCCAGCGAAGCACTTCGTAATTTTGAATATTTTGGCAAACCTTTCTATGTAGGCTACTGACCGGGCTTGAATAACCATCAGAGACATAATTGTATTTCTTTGCAGTACTGCCAGTCTGATGATGTGAGGTTATTCACCTTCCTGATCCCTGACATTTACACACATGTGAGTACTGGGTACTATTTTTTTTTTCTTTCATGAAAACCTCAGGAAATAAACTAATATGATTAGTTATTGTTGTTACCAAGAGCCTTTATGATGACCTTGTTTACAAACATTAATAACTTTACAATGTGACCCATATGCTTTCCTAAGATGGAAGTGTTAAGCTCATTTAGTTCAGTCGTAGGAACAAGTTTACACTGATAGTGTGAATTGTTAATTATTCTCTTTTGTTATTTGATTAGGAATGTATTTAAAAGTATCGTTTTCAAAGAAACTTGAATTTACACGATTACTTGAATTCATAAATTTGTAATTGTCTATGACAGATTTTACCATTTAAGGGTAAAAGTCTTGCTAGATGTGCAATTCATACAAGATGTTTAGTTTGTGAATGACATTGATAGGCTTTTCTTCAGCTTGCTTTTGTTTGCTTCTATTGAAAATTTAAGTTTGTAGACATCAATATTTTTTTCTCAGAATTTTGTTCAAGAACAGGAACAATTGTTGAATCTTAATTCTTACTAAACCTGAAGTTGATAAAACCAAAATCTGAATTAAAGCAAAATAGTTTTTGATGCCCATGGACTTATTCCTCCTATAGATTAACCTGGCTAAACTCAAATGATGTTTTTAGCTTTATACTTTTCATTGCTTGCTTGGAAACTATTGAGAGATAATGGCAGAACAGACACATCATGCATCTTTTAGTTTGAGCTTACTAGAGTGACAGAACAGAAGCATTAGTTCATTTTATGTTTAAGCTTGAGCTTACCAATATAGCAGATCAGATGAATAAGTTTATTTTATGTTTTAACTTCAGCTTACCATTGTGTTAGAACAGATGAATCAAAGTGTATATTATGCTTTAGTTTGAGTTTACCAATAAGAAATTATCTTTAACTGCAAATTTACTACTTATACTTGAGATTAAGTTGTATGCCAGTTGCTTCATTAAATATATATTTTTTTGTTGAATTCTGTTTTAGTTTCCAAACATTGCTGTTGGAAATTCTGCAATTCTCAACTTGATAGTCTCTAGTATCGACGGAATGCAGGTAAGAGTTTCTGTAGAAGATAATGACCTCAATGCATGAAATATATACGGTAAAATAGATTTATCCTGTCTTGTCCAATCTTAATTTTAAAATGGTTTGTGGTAACATGCAACCTGTAGGCTGATTCAGTAATAAAGTAAGTAAATTAATTGGTTTTTAAATAATTTTTTATCAGCACTTTGCAGACCTGCCAAGTCTCTAGTTTCACGATTTTAGGCCCTGTCTCACGATCTCACGATCATCAGCCGTTTCTCACGATCTGGAGCCACCAAAATTATTAGTTCTGTTAATCTCAAACTTTCCCGAATTTATTAAATTTGGCTTGTCTTGTGAGCGTACCTGGCCATTGCCGTGTTTTTGTTTTGTTGTCAAGAGTTGATATCGATAGTCGTGCACTATTAATGATCAATATTAAGTCTATCGCAAAGTGTATTGAATTTGCGGTATTTTTAATTTTTAATGAACGATATTCTTTATCGACACAGCCCGTTTTGTTTACCGTAGCTCTTTGCAATCGGGAGATTGAATTCGTCAATTACAATGCTCGAGCTGATAGGCCTACGTTTTTGTTTTTTTTTATGAACCTGCGTTTATCTAAATCTAGAAGATTAGATCTAGAGTAAATGAACACCTGTGATTCCCAAATTATTTATCTGACACTCACTATCGTTTTTTGTGGGATTAAACCAGACTAACCGCTAAATTTTAGATAGAAATAAACGTTTACAAAGAAGTGTACAGACCTGCCAACATTACGGTTTGCCCGTAATTTTTTACGGTGACGTGAGAAAAATTACAGGTTACGGGCAACTTCCGTAAAATTACGGCGTGTTGATAAGTCTAGGTCAAGGTTACTCAGAA
>BMAT01005992.1:754717-765463 GCA_019649035.1 Elysia marginata | reverse complement strand
TGTCACTGTCTTCTGTCCAGCCGTACTACCCCCCCTCCCCCTTTCCCCCCACTAACCCTTGCCAGGCCAGTGGACCCAGACAGGTGAGCGAGCGCTGCACGCAGTGTCTTGAAACATGATTGGAAACAAAGAGCTACCACCCACCCACCTCCGCTATTTCTCTTTGTCTCTCCCAAGACCCATCTGGGGTCTCTCTTTATCTTTCAATTTGACCACGAGGTGTTGACTTTAAGCGAAAAAGCGAAAATAGGTCCAAGGCTGTTGACTTAATGCGAAATAATGTTACTTAAATAAAGAAGGAAAAAAACTGGACCGTTGCGAAGTGTTGACTTTAACCGAGAGTTGACTTCAAGCGAGTTGACTTCTCGCGGATTCCACTGTATCTTGTAGATGTGTGGGCTAATTGATTATGACCCATCTAGAAGGGCGTTATCGAATCAAGAATAAGACCAGTCACTCTATGCTTAAGGTAAAGGTAGTCCCATACTCAACACGAGCGTAGGGGAACAAGGAGCAGGGTCCTTGTTTTTCTAGGCATACGGCATAGTGAGGTAGTTTTGCCATTGCTTTCCTCACCGCCTTTACTTTCGCCGAGTCTTAAGAGACCTAGCTACCCATCAAGTGCTGGGTGGGCACAGGGGAGCAAATAAAATTTAGCCCGGACTGGGGATCGAACCCGGGACCTCTCAGATAGTGGTCAACCGCCCTACCGATTGCGTCACTGCTCACCCACTATGCTACACAGGCCAATGGTTAGCCTACATCAGCACACCATACAGGTGAGGCGAGGTTTATGTTGCATAATCTAGCTAGTCTACACAAAGTCCTACTGGCTCTGTGGCCAAGCGGTAAGACACTCGCTCAGAGATCGGGAGGCCAGGCCGAGTCAAACCAAGGACTTTAGAATTGGTATTTGTAGCTGATCCGCCTAGTGTCTGGCATTATGGATTTAGTGCTAAGTCTGGTCGGCCCGGTGTCAGGATAATGTGACTGGGTGTGGTGTGTGCTAGCGCTCTTTACATCACATTGTGGCAGCACACTTTCAATTGTCCCAAGCGCCATCTCTGATATTACCTTGTAGTTGAAAAGAGATGTTAAAATTCAAACAACCAACCAACTACACAAAGTCCTGTTGTAGTAGTAGTCGAGGCTGCAGTAGTAATAGAAGTAACAGTAGTACACCGGGACCCCAATAATCGGGAAATGTCGGAAGAGGGGAAGAACAAGAACAAGAAATTTGAAAGGAAAAGGAAATAAGATGTTTTTTGTACATTTTAAAGAATCAAGCAATTTTGCAAAAATTGGCGGGACATCAAATATTGTGGCTGCAGGCATGCAAAACAAAAAACAGGAGGCCAGACAAATTATCCCCACCCCATACGCCTTTGTTCACCTTCTTCCCCCCCCTCCCCTCCATTTTCACACCCCTGTCCCTAAGCCTTCCTGTTACCACAACATGCATTTGTAGCAACTAGCATTGTAGATAGGCCTTGTTTTCTCTGAGAAAGAAGCAAATCCCTGCTGATTAATATTGGCCCATCCCTTGCATGCTATTGGCTAGCTGATCCACTTAATAAAAGGTAAATTTTATCAACCTCGGTCATAGCGTGCATTTAGGCAAATTAGCAATTGTTGTATACCAAATATATGGTTAAAATCTGTCACAGTGTTAGTTAAACTGAATGCTACTGTATTATTGTAATCTATACTGATGATTAAGTTTAATGAGAATATGAAGTTTGTTTTGTTCCCAAGGGGTCAAAATATCTTAACTGGACTGTATGCTCATCTTTTGTAAAATGTTTTTGCTTTGTGTGGGGTATTACTGCAGTTTTTGAGCTGACATAGATCTAGAACTTTTCCTGCACGCTTAAGTCGACATTTAACTACTGCGATTGGGCATTCAGAGAAAAATTTCAATTGCTCTTTTTTTCACCACTATCAGCTAAGGTTTTGACATGATTGTTGCATATTCTTTCTTTCTTTTTATCTTTCAGGAGGAGGTGAAACCAACCAGCAAGAAAAGGAAAAAACTGACAACAATGGATGAAGATAGTGATTAAAATATACATGAAATGGTTTGCCTTACTAACCACCACTGCAAGTTGTTGTCATATGAACTTGTTGCCAGCCTATTGTTTTAACATAATAGTAGTCTACAGTGATGCCACACTTTGAATTTTTTTTGTAAACAATGTCTGATGTGTATTTCTGATTTAGAGATGCCTTTTTCTGTTTGTTCATTCTGTTATTGTACAACTGTTGTTTTGTACGACAAAATGGAATCGGTCAAATTTTATGTGCATTGTTTTATAGCTGAGGAACAAGGATTTTAGCGTATATAAACATTCTCAGTAAAACTAATTTATAGACAATAACATACTAAAGTACACAGTCATTACATGGTTGATTTTGATTTATCTTTTATTTGAGAAAAAAAAAAAAAAAGAGTAGCCTATTGGGGAATACAAATAAAGTCAACACTAAAGTTTGTGTGTGGGGGGAGATTATTTTTAAAAGAACAGGTGAACTAAGATTGGAGTATTGAAAGTAAAAATATGCACTTTATAAGTTAACAATTTGAACTTGATTTCCAAGTTGAGAACGTTGTGCTTTTTTTCCTGACATTTTGCAAGAGGTGAAAATCAAATTGATAAAAGTGGATGCACTTTATGAAGTCTGTAGTGGTAACATAGTGCGATCTGTGAGAGCTAGATAATTTTTACAAGTGCAGCTTGACCACTTGGACCAAGACGGTACCAGGAGTAATGTTGAAGGCTAGTCTAGGCCAGATGAAAACACAGGGATGGAATGCATGTTTGTTTGCACGCAATATTAAATTTGTTGGACTAGTGTGGCGAAGCGGGGAGGGGTGGGAGAATCACCAGTGAACTTTCCCAATAAGCAATAGTCAATGTCCGTTGCCCAGCCGCATTAGCTGCCCCTCTCACCTCTCCCCCAGGAGCCCTCACCAGGCTAGTGGGTACAACAGGCAGGTGAGCATGCGCTGCACACAGTGTCTTGAATCATGAATGGAAACAAAGAATGAAAGATGGCCCACCCGCCCACCTCTTCTTTTCTCTTTGCCTCTCTCAAGACTCACCTGGGGTCTCTCCCTCTCTATCCATCTGGTCATATCTGTTGACTAAATTAGTAAATAAAGAAGAAAAAAGGGGACACTTGCAAGGTGTTGACTTTAACCGAGAATGAACTTCTCACAGATTCCACTGTAGCTCTTGCTAAATGTCTCTCGGAGATCAAAGTTGCAAGGACATATGATTAGCAGGTCTAATGCATGAGGTATACAGTCATCTAGCCATCAGAAACCAATGCACAGCACATAAAGTCCATAATCACAAAAATTTCAGGAGATGAAGTAAAGGTCAATATTAAATTATGGGGCTAAAACTGATCTATGGTACTCTAGATTCACCTAAACTACTTGCAATTACTGTGTACAAAATCAGATTGCTTTTTTTTCATTAGACTCACAAAAGAATTTAAAAACAAAATTTAAACATTATAGTTGTTTGCCCCCCCATTCTGTCTCAATACTATTTCAGCTTATTCACTACATCATGTATTCAGTCGGTGTCTCCATTAGTGAACTTTTGGTCATATCAATTCCTTTGTGAAAAAAACCAACCAAGCAACAGATTATGAGTTGATTTTTGTATGCCCCAGAGTCCAAAGCACTCAATTTTTCAACTAAGTCAATTTTGTAAATTATGACCCCTGGGAATCGACTTAGGCAGTGTCAACTTTTGGTAGCAACCCCAGTCCTTTAGGTGTTAAAAAGCTGGATAAGACACTCTTTGTGATTTTTACAACAAATTCAATTAGTTTTAATTTATATACAGTTGGGGTCCAAGTAGTTCAAACCTGGATAAGTCAAACTAAATTCAAATCACCAATTTTATCCTTTTTGTAATTTGAACTTAAATTTTTTACCCATGAGGTACAAGATATACAGACTAGATTGTATACATTTGTAATATAATTAGAAAGTTTGAGTCAAATGGGTCAATAGGTTTATGTACAATAAAACTCAAGTTAGACAAAAAAAAATTCCCTAGTGCTCATGCTTAGGTTCCAAGAACTTATTTTTTATCTCCAGACTTCTTCAATTTCTTTAGAGGAGAATTTTTAGATACATTTTCTTTATGTCCTTTGAACTTGAAGGAAACAGGCTTTACCTTTTAAGATTTTTTTATTTTGTAATTGTATGCAGGTTCCTTCTTCTCAGTGATTGATATTTGTGAAAGCATAGGGTATGAAAGAAATTCTTTGTAAGAATAAGTATCAATTGTATTTTGAATATAAACTTCAGCAGTCTGTACAAGCCAAGCCTCTTGTCTTAGTAATATCCTTAGTTCTTGTGTTACTGTTAGCTCTTTGGTTCTTCTTAAACTTGAGAAAGAATAGAGGCAGGCTAAGTGTGACACTTAGTGAAATTAGGCTGGGCATGTGAGCTCCAAGTTCTCATTGTCTGATTACACATATATTTTTGCTGTTTGTTTTTAATGTAACAGCCATTAAATCAATGAAATTTTTAAATAAATCTTGAATGAAAATGTTTTATTGGTTCTTCAATATACATGTAACTGTTTCTTGTTTTGTCATATGTGTGGCATTCCCTCAAAGGGAGCCAAATTGCGCTAACATAGATACATGTACATGTATTTTCAATCTGAAGTGTCAGATTTCACTAAAAACTTTTTTTAGCACACTATGATGATACAGTATATCTTCACAAAGGACGGTCGCATAGACAGAGAAATTGAGGTTAGATGCCAGAAAGCAAACTCTATCAATTACCAGTTAGCCCCACTCCTGAAACATGAAAGCATCCCCATAGCCACCAAAGCAAAGCTTATAAACTCCATCTTCCTGACCACTTTAACTTACCAGTGTCAAACTTGGCCCCTTACCCAAGGACTCAAAAACAAGCTAGTCACATGCGAAATGCGATGTCTCAGAAAGGCAGTAAATAAGACAAGACGGGATAAAATCAGAAATGAAGTCATAAGGGCGCAAGTGGGTGCTACTCCTGTCCTACAACATGTTGAAAACCAACAGATCAAGTGGTTTGGACACTTGATGAGAATGCCGACTGACCAACCAGCACATCGGGCCTATAACTCCAGATACTCGGGCAAAAGACCTAGAGGACGCCCGAGACGAAGATGGAGTGATTCAGTGGCAGATACACTCAAGGGCCACAACAAGAGCCTCTGTGAAGCGTCCCATCTGGCAGTTGAGAGAAGATTACACCTCCCCGCGACACCTGACGGTACAAGCGGACGGAAAAAGTAAAGTAAAGTAAAGATGATGATACAGTCCTTCATAATCATAGTCAACCATGCAGTCATTGAAATTTTGGCTGGGATTATCAAACAAAATAGAAAATGAGTCCACCAGTACATTTTTTATCTTTATAGTGGGCTTTTTTTCCCTTGGATCTCACTGGTTTCCTATTCTCTAAAGGAAAGGTTCACACAAAATACTGTGCACAGTAGAAATACGGGAAATTATAGAAAGTTTGTTAAAGGCAAGATTTGTTGAAGGAAGCACTCTTTAAAGTAACCCAAAACAAACCAAAGGAGAATGTTCTACACTATCTGTCAATTTTGAAATCTATTGCAACTAGAGAGAATAAAACAAACTCATGTTGTGTGACCGGCAAGTTTTTGCAACGCTAGTTCTTTTCTCCTCGGATATTATTCTATCTCTCTCTCTTCCTGATACATGGTACTGAAATAGCTGTGTCACTGATAAACATGCTGAGAAAAGACCCATCATTAATTTAAGTTTCACTTCTACTAGTTTTAGTTTGTTGAAGACGAGGTTGGTCTGAGATACGTTTGTACTATACGAGGAAATTTGTAAGGGTTAAAGAAGAGGAAAAAATCAGGACTTTTTTCAGTTCTATGGATGCAAGGGTTCTTTGAGTCCAAGGCTTCTGGACACGAGGTCCACTGTATTCTAATAATTCTGTCAACTCCTTAAACTGTTGAACTTGAAGGGTTTTAACCCTTTCCCATCTCACAGTCGTATGACTATGAGTATCTTTTCCTATGCGCACTAGGTTGGCTGGGTATTACTTGTACATGCACATTTTTAGGCATTTAAAAAAAATCACCAAAATTCTTTTAATTTATTGCTATGATTGTGTTTGGTACGGATAATATCTTCGATCCTAAAAAAATTTATGAAGACAGGAAATTATTTTGCAAAACAATATATTTTGTTATTGTGTATTTTTGAGATGAATAGACAAAAAATTGCAGATATGAGTGAAACTATGAGATTGTCAGTATGATGTGGCTAGGCTCCAAGAGTAGATCTAGGCCAATCAACAACAAGATGTGGTGTGTACAGCGCAATAGGCAACGGATGCAATGTGTCATGAAAGGGTTAAAAGAGATTTTCAAAAGTGTACCGAACTCTATCTCAAGTCTGCAACTACATTTATTAATAATTTGAACTAGACTTTTCCTGGGAATAATACTCACATGTAGTAGATGTACATGTACAGTGTATAAATTATCAATCAGGGACAGATTGGACTTTCACCTCTGGAAGTGTGACATAGACTGGCTACTGATGATGATTTCAAGCTTGTTTTACTGAAAACTAATCAATGCTGCTAATGCAAGCAAAGCTACTACATGTATGTGGTACTAAAAAAAATACAGTGACACTGATGTGATAAAGAATTTGGACATGACAAAGTGTTCACCAATATTTTACACTTACAGTGGAATCCTGTTAAAGTAAAAAAGTCAGGACTGAAAAAAATGGTTAACTTCAAGCAAGAGTTGACTTTAAGTTTAACCATAACAAAAATATAAAGAAACAAAAAATGGGACTGCGAAACAGAGTTGACTTGAACAGGTTTAAGCAAGAATTTCCGTCTATGTTTTCCTCTTATTTTTGGCTTTAAAAAACAAACAAGTTTAGTGATTTGCTACAGGGCAATCCGCTTAAGTTGAAGTGCTTGGGATTGGAACATTCGAAAAACCAATTTAGTTCGAAATATCAAAACTTCCAAAAATAATTGTAGTTTACAAAGAAAAAAACACTAGTTGGAATCCTAAAACAGATTCAAGTTATCCATGAATTCGAGTTAACAGAATTCAAGTTAAACGTACTCCACTGTACTATAACTATACCAGTACTCAAATCATGACCTTGTAATCAGGTTACTAAGCTTAGCGTAGGCGTAGACAATCTCCCATTTATCTGTTGACAGATAGGTAGCGAAGCCTAGACAGCCCAACTGTGGACAAATGGCCGCTACAGGTACAGGTACAGGTGCTAAAATTTAAGTGTGTGTACCAGGCTATGCCTTAACTAGTTTGCAGCAATCTTGAATATCAACATAGAGACTGCGCCAATATGCATTTGGGGGGATCATGATGGGATGGGTCTGTGAGTGAAGAGAGAGAGAGAGGAGGGGGGGTGGGGAGAGAAGCAGGGCAAAGATCGCTACAGCATTTAGACTCTTAGTCTACACAGTTACAGTCTCAGATGCAGTAGGGCCTACTGCTTGAAGTTGAAGCAAAATGGAAGTCTCATCTGCACACCAAATTTTCATCCTAAAAATTATTGACATCATAATTGATAAACTTATTTATGTAATGCACCTTGTAAATGAGTCAGCAGTTGAAACTTTGAAATTGAAGAATGCATATTATTTTTATTTCTGAGATGAGAAGTGCATGAAAATAATCAAAATTTTGAGAAAAATGGTACTTCTTTCACCATGTAGAGAAAAAAAAGAATATCTTTTTTTAAAGGTGTTTTCTCAAACTAAGTTTTTGACATCTTAGTTATTATTCATTCCAAATCATTAACAGTACAGTTCAAACTGCTCAAAAGTGCTTGGGAACACCTGATTCAGTTCAAAAGATCAAAACTTTGAATTAAATTATAGTTAAAGAAAAGTTGACAAAGAAAAAAATACCAGTTGCGATCAGTAAAACAGACTCTGTAGTCAACTGCACATGTATTTATCAATTTCATCAGTATGTATTGAATCTCAAGTAAAATGCTGAACGTTTGTGTGGATATATAAGTGCTTTCATCTGTGTGTCTGTAGCTATTGCTTTTTTAGAGAGATGACCCAGCAATTTTTCCACAATCACATACATGTATAACTTTATAAGTAGAGCTGCCAACCCCTTATGAGTTACTCCAGTAGCGTAGTTTGACTTTGAAACCCAAGTTACAATATTTTTTAATGTATTTTAGTCCTATTACTTCTAACACTGAGAACAAGGACCCGCAAACATAAGGATTAGAACTCAGTCCAAGTCACTGTTGTCAGTCATGATAGCTGTGTGTATATAGGCCTACACAATGTGTTAAGACACCTGTAAATTGCAGAAGGTGCAACTTTTAGTCATTGGTGTTTTAACTTTCTCAATATTCAATAAACTACGTGTAGATCTATGTACCAGGGATGCAAGCCGCCCATGCTAAAAAAGCAGGAAAATTTTACACTCTGTAGGTGCCCTTATAGAACTTTTGATGGACTAATTGAAAGAGATAGATACAATGCTGTACTAGAGCCTCCACAGCTATACAACTTAAAGAAGTGTTTGATTTTCTATGACTCTTAATTTAGGACGTTTTTTTGAACATTTAGGTCATAATTTTTTCAAGTTTTCCTGCTTTTTTAGTTGAAGAAAACTGCTAAAAAATCGGAATTCCTGCAAAAATCGGAAAACTTGCATCCCTGTATGTAAATTGTACATGAATGATGTATTGAGGTTAATAAAAACTCAGTTTATGACTTTATCAGTTCATTTGCTCCTAGTTTCAGAAAAGGATTGTAAGTGCATTTTGCAATTAACCTTGAATTATACTTTTAAAGTCAAAGTGTTTTTATTTTCTTAATATCCAATTAGGTAATTAACTGGTGATGCCCCTCTATTTTTCTAAAAAAATAATTGAAAAACCTGGTGATACAATGTATATTCTTGTGTAAAAAACATAGGCCTACATAATGTGTCATTTGGGGACACTGAGGGAAAGTGAAATGCCATTGTTCCCAGGATTAGTCTTGTTCAATCAAACAAGTACATGCATGTTCATTCTATTTCTCACTTTCACTAGGCTTTAATGTTTGAAAAAAAAGGAAAATTACTGAAAAAGGACACCCTTGTAAATATATGTTGGCTTAATTAAGTATAGGAAAACTTTTACTGCGCCTAATTTAAGAAAAAAGATGCTGCTAGTGCAAGATCACTTTACAATTGACTATGTATTTTACTAGTTTTAGGCCTAGACTTTATATGTCTCAGGTTTGCTTTAGGGTGAATGAGTCAGTTGGAAATTCTTTTTCTTTTAGTTCAAAACACCAAACTTTATTTTTTTTCCTTTATCTCTAGGTATTACTACAAAGTATTGATAATTTTATAAAATTTTGGTGCTTGGAACATAGCAATAACTGATAAATTGAACTATGGCATTGGTTAGTGCCTTCTTTAAATCTTTCAAATAAAAAAAAAGGTCTTTCTTAATTAAAAAAACAAAAAACGGGTACCACTGATCCACAACCTTTAAATTTAAAGTACCGTACATGTACAACTACATGAAATCATATATATATTTATGACATTTTGAAGATTGTGGATCAGTGACTTATGAAAAAATGAAGAAGGGCAGACTAATTTCTTTTTATTCAAAAGATTTGAGAGGGCACAAAAGGCCTATAGTATTTTCATTTGTAAACCAGAAAAATGGAAAGTTTACAAAATCTTAAAGTATATGTTGACAAAATTAAGATATGCCTATGACCTTCATTCACATCAATGTGACAAAACTGTACGAGTGGCATTTTTTTCTTGTCAAAATACAGTGGAATCCGCGAGAAGTCAACTCGCTTGAAGTCAACTCTCGGTACTTAAAGTCAACACTTTGCAACGGTCCCGTTTTTTTCCTTCTTTATTTAAGTAACATTATTTCGCATTAAGTCAACAGCTTCGGACCCATTTTCGCTTAAAGTCAACACCTCGTTGTCAATTTGAAAGATAAAGAGAGACCCCCAGATGGGTCTTGGGAGAGACAAAGAGAAATAGCGGGGGTGGGCGCTCTTTGTTTCCAATCATGATTCAAGACACTGCGTGCAGCGCTCGCCCGCCTGTCTGGGCCAACTGGCTAGTGGGGAGAGAGGGGGAGGGGTTAGTACAGCTGGACAGAAGACAGTGACAGACGCTGATTGGTGCAGTTCACCGATGGTTCTCCCACTCCTCCCCACCTTGCCAAACCAGTGCGAACACAATGTTTATGTGCACAACTACGCATTCCATTCCTGTGTCTACATCTAGGATAAGCTGGCCTTCATCATTTCTCAGAGTACCAGTATGCTACGCTCGTTGAATTTATCTAGTTCTTACACATTGTAATATGTAGCACCCCCTTCCCTCCATGAAATTGGATAAAGTCAACCTTGCTTTAAGTCAACACTTTTTTTCGGTCCCGAGGTGTTGACTTTATCCGGATTCCATTGTAATTGTTATTTCAAAAACTTATTCATGTACAATGGACTTCAGATCCAACAAACTTTGCAGGAAAATATAAAGTTCTTTGAAACTTGAAGCCAAAGTTTGTTCAAAGCAAGGTCTCTTTTTAATAGTAACCCAAAACAAACCAAAGAGGAAAGTTCTACACTACCTATCAAACTTGATAATGATACAGTGGAATCCGCGAGAAGTCAACTCTCGGTTAAAGTCAACA
>BMAT01005992.1:720233-734717 GCA_019649035.1 Elysia marginata | reverse complement strand
TGTGGAATTTTACCAATGATATCCTGTTTTCATAAAATCTACTTTATCAAGGGTCTTTTGCTTTAATTGAATTTCCTTGTCCTCAGAGGCCACTGATGTTGAAAAAGCAATAAATTACCTTTAAAATGATGTATCACATGTCTCATTTAATCCCTTGCAGTTTTTAGTAATATATATTAAAGATTCGATGTTGCGTTTCTTTTGGCGGTCAGTATATATTAGCGTTTGCTAATACCTTTTAGTGAAACATGAAAAAAAATAAAGCTATTCACAACATAAAATGAACTTCACTTTTAACCACTGACCAACAGACTCCCACATCTGTAGGCAACGGGCAGCAAGAAATCTTGCTTTAATATTCCAGTGCCCCTTTCATATTATAATTATCCATTTTTTTAATTTGTGTTGCAATATTTAAATTCTCATCCATTTATCATTACATATGGTAAGTTTAGATCAAATTTTGCAGGAAATAAAGTAACGCTTTTTGTTTTTGTAAATAAGTTGTGAATTTATGGAAAAACTTAGGCCCAGGGCATTGCACTAAGAGGCAAACCAAGGTACAAATGTCTTAACATGTTTTTTGAAAGGTTCATATAAGCTCAGCACATATTTTAGCACTGAACACAAAACATAGATTTGCATGTTATGTTTTCGGACTCACTTTATCTTTATATGCTCTGTGGATTTGAAAACAATAGCAAAAGCTTTTTCCGTATTGGGTTCATCTAGATGGACAACACCAATGTATCGTCCTGGTGGCAACATGTAGCGTACATCCACATCCCAGGATATCATAAATTTAGACTGAGAACCTGTAATATCAGCTGGACTGTCCTGGTAGTGGTCATATAGATAGACAATGTCCACAGGCAACTTAACACCCTGGTCCATCTGCACAGAGTATTGGAACAGTGTAAGCATACAAGGCTTAAAATACACAGTAAAAACATGAACATGTGCAAAGTATGCTATGATGAAACTCATATTGGCTGTCATACAATAAAACGTACAAGCTAAGATTCAGTAGATATTACAAGAGCGAAAATAATATTCAATTCATGAGAACATTTTTCATACTTTATGATAAGCCACTCTCCAAAAAAAATACTGCAGAAAAGCTGAAAATGGTATAAACATGAGCCAATACACTGAAAATAGTTAAAGTTGAGCAACTGAAAGAACATTTTGCATATTTCATATACACAATTGGCAGAATTAAACTCAATCAATTCTTTCTTCTTTTATTACACCAAGAACATCATAATCCTAAGCAATACATTTTGACAATTCTTATGAACAAGAAGATGTTTTTCCTACCTGGAACAGTCTAAAGCCAACAGGATATTGAGGCTCCTTACAGGTCTGCATAATGTGAACAACTAGAGGTACCTTTTCACCTGGAGGAAAATATTCAAATTATCTAGTAAAGATGAAGAGAAACCTATTTTTCACTTTGAATGCTACTGTAATTGCTTTGGTGCAAACTCTTATGTCAAAAGGATCAGTTTGTCTGATAGTAAAAATGAGAACACACAAGAATAGTTACAAGGACTGCAAGTAAATTATGAAAGGACAGTTACATCTTTATGATGTTTAGATACATAGATAAACACGTTGACTAATAGAAAAGTTGATAAACAAATACAAAGATAGATAGATGAATAGCATAGAACACAAGAAGGTAGCTATATATATTTAAGTATAGAACATATTTTTTACATCAATGAGATGAGGATTGCTTTCAAAACTAATTCTTGCTACTTTAAAGAAAAGCATTTTTTTTTTCAGAGAATTATTGTATAAAACAGTTTCTTAGTTTGGATGCTCAGAAAATCCATTTTTCAGATGGATGTTGTTGATTGGGAAAATTGCAACTTTTCATTCAAAACACAGGGAAGATTTAAAAAAATTTTTTTATAGGTTTGCCATTTAAGTTATATACCAATTAAATTATCTCAGTGTTTCTAATTCTTTCCTAATTGCTCTTTTCCTCTTTACTCCAAATCATGACTAGATTAAAAAAAAAATTACATCACAATAAGTTGAATAACACAAAAGTCTTGCCCTCTATTTATTCATTTAGCAATACATACAATTTATATTTAAAAGCAGAAATTTTTTTAAACTTACAACTTAAGAGGAAAAGAAAAAAACCTACCTTTGTCTGGTATGGTGATCTGATACTGAGGATTCAAATGATAACTTTCTCTGTGCGAAACCTGGCCACCAGCATTTTTGTTTGCAACAAACTCTCCAAAAAGGGTTCTTTCAAAGGCTGCAGTGAGAAACATTTGTCATGAGTAAGAAGGACTGAGATACCTTGCTTATACATATAATGGAAAAAATCGAAGACACAATGAAATACTATGAAAACGTGAAATTTGATTTTGAAGCATATGTCGAAGACAAGGTGAACCCTACATATTATGTCTGTTCTAAGTGCAATAATCTGTAATGTGCGTCTTTAGGCCAAGTGCGCCTGGTATTATTAACTTACTTGTACTTTTACTTGTACACATTTTCAAAGCAAATCAATCAGCCATTTGCTTATCTCTTAAATCTGCCAGTTTAAGGATGTCTAAGGCATCCAAATCTGCCTAAAATATACACGGGTATGTCTGACGTGTTGGCCAAAACCAAGAATAAAGCTGAGCATTGTTGCCATTGGCACTGTTAGACTGAGCAAAGTGTCCAATTTTTTTCACCAGTGAGGTGGGATGGGAGCGGGAATTATGTTTGACCTGATAAGGTCGAGGTCAATTCTGACAGGTTGCCAGTGGTTACAGCAGAAAAAAAAAGTGGAAATTTTTAGTTCACTTTCATCAACATGTTTGAAAAAAGCAATTGATTTGAAATTCCAGCAATATGTGCAGCAAGCTATCTCCGATTCCCGTACAGTTTTACATGCTTTTAAACCAAACAAACCAGCTAAAAAGTACCTTTCCGCAAATTCTGTATATTTTTGCAAAATAGGACAAAATCTTAACTTCTGCATAAGATATTGCAAAAACTGATTTTTATTTATCATCAGACTTTTCAGACAACATTGCTCTACAAACGATTGGCTCTTCCTCACGAAACTTTAACTATCTAGTATTAACTCACTTGCTACGAATGCGCCAGCGTATGGAGCATCAACCGTCAGTTGCCAAACGCAGATGCGCCACCCCTTGGCGCATCAACATTAACTATCGATTTCTCAAGCTAGATGCGCCAGAAGTGTGGGGTTTCATTTCGGACCTTAGTATAACTTCTTATCTTTGTTTATGCCGAGTTTCCCGGATGTAACTCTTTAACTTTAGAAGTTATGGTTACTCAAACAATGAGACCCTAGTTTCACTTGCTACTGGCTGGGCAGAGACGAAGAAAGCTAACAAACATAATAATGAGGCAGAATTCAGTGATGAAGAAGTGGATCTAGGGTTAGACATGAGCGACAACGATTCTGAATATGAACTTTAAGGTATTGGTGGCTCTGAATCAGACTCAGAACCTGAAGTTGTGGCTAGTACTTGTGGAGCTCAAGTTAGATCTAAATCTAGATCTAGTATCAAAAAAAAATCTAAAACCTCAAAAACAGCAAACCTTAAAAAAATTGTGAAAAAAAAAGTTTTAAAGATATCAACTGCAAATAAAAAGCATTACAAAGTTCTTTTCTTTTAAAACATTATACTAAATTATTGAGCAGATTAAACAATACAAAGATTTTTGATGATTTTTCAAAAACAACCTAAAATGGCCAGTATTCAGCGTATGTGACAGTGTTCGGAGCCCAGTGCCAAGTTAGTTAATAGTTTTTATGCAGGGAGTCCAAACAGCGCAACAAAAACCTTTAAAACCCTGAAAATTGTGAGACAAATCGTGCAAGCATGTTCTGACCAAGAAAATGGATTAAGCATTTTTACAGTTTGGTTGCATTGAGACTAAATTTTTTGGCATTGCTAACGGACAAAGGATATTACAACTGTACAAACCAATCTATAACACTACTAGTAATAGGATTAAAAATTTATAAATACAAGTTGTATGACTGCTTAAAAAATGATGTGTCAAACTAGTTCTAAATAAAGAGAACTTTCATTGTAATTAAAAGAAAAATCTCACATATATGATATTTAAGTTGATTGAGAATTTTAGATCAAATCAAATGGGGTTAACTTTCCCTTGACAAAGAAGATCTAAGTTCCTCATAAAATACCATAAAGTTTCAAATACAGCAGAAACTATTGTAACACTGACTAGTTGTTCACATTTACAAAAAAAAGCAAAGAAAAAAAAAAAAATTATCTCGCTCACTTAGTTCATGAATTTTGCCATTAGCTTCAAAGCTATCTTCATGTTCACATGAAACAACATCAACATCTTGTGAAATCGGCCTAAAATGGGAAAAAAAGAATTTTGAAAAATCATTTTTAATTCACACATCATAAAGTTCTTCATGAAGTTATCAGAAAAATTAAAGTTCTCCATTGAATTTTTGCATACTTTCTCCATTTCTCAACAACAAAATTTTTTCATTCCATTTCTCATGAAATTAAAAATCTGTCACAGTATCTCCAAAACTTTGGATGCAAAGAGTTAATACTTCAGTAACTAATAATTTAAAAACTTCGTTGAGAAAAACTTTTAAAAGTTGGAATATTTTGCAAATACACTACATGTAGAAATATTGAAACAATGAAATATTGAGCCTAAACTTCTACGTCAGCCAGATTTTTGCAATTTGAAAAAGCACCAAACGGTCTTTCAATATTTCTTGCTGAGTGATCACCTGACGTTTAAAAGTGGAGCAGAAGTGAACAGCCTTAGGAGGAAAGCTTTTTCTTGACCCTCTTCAACTGTAGAGGGCACCACAACATACGAGCCAGGCTTGAGTTTGTGTCTGAAAGATGATTGCATCTCTGGTGCATACACATTATTCTTTTTACCTTGAATCTCAAGGGCCATGCACCTTCTGTGAGGATTAATAGAGTCTCCTAGTACCTGCTCAAAAAAAAAAATCAATTAGAAAAAGAGAATGGTTGCTAATGAAAAAATGAGATGTTTATCCTAACTTATTTTCCTTTCTATAAAAACAGCAGACTTCAAACATTTTTGCCAATAGTATAAAAATGCTAATTTATATTGATAGGTAGAATACATAATAAATACGAGTACAGTGCCATGCAGCAGAATGGGATAATTATATGGTTAAACCATAGAGAACGTTTCTCAGTTTAAAAAATCTAAAAGAAATGCCTCATTTAGTAGTGGGGTGTGTCATGTGCTGTGGGTCCGCAATCCATAATCTAATGAGAGAAGAAAAGCTTCAGGGTAGTTGCTTTTTTATATAAAAAGAAACACTGGAACTAGACTGCCTTGCTGAACAGCCAGCCAAAGAACGCTGCCTCACTTACAGCCATAGTCAAGGAAAGCTTAAATTTCTAGTTAAGGAAGTTTGAAAGAGTGGTAAGAAGATCCATTAAGCTTATGGCTTACCCTCTCATGCTGCCACGAGGACCCCTTACACACAATTTCTTAATCCCTTGATATATTGTAACATATATTATATCACTAAAGAAAATAAATAAAGAGTTTGTTTTGTGTCTAAAGTTTTACATGCCAAGGTGTTGATATTTCTTATAAAAATGTTTAAAATAATCATTCTAGAGCTAGAAATGAGACTCTCTGTAGACTAAAAAAAAGAAGAAAAAAGAAAAGAAATTTTTTGAAAGATGCTTTATCGGTTTCAAGTTTTCTTAATTTAAACCCATTTGGAGTTGAACAATTACTACTAGGCCTTAGTGTTTTAAGGGCTAGACCTTAAAAAAAGTCTAAAACACTTGTCATGAATTCACTTAGTTATCACACAATTTTGACAATCATAAAAAGCACCTTTATAACACAGAACAGCAAAAGTCTTCTTTCTTAACTTTTGACTGATATGCAAAAGTAATTTGCTTCAAAAGTGAAAGAAATTTTTGTGCTTAATAAGAACTATCTAGTTTCCAAAAATTCAAATAACAACATCTTTACCCTGAAAACATCACAACGGATGGAAATATTATCTGTCTTTCTTTTCTCTGACTGCTGTATAAGTTGCACCACCAGAGGAATATAACCTTCGTCCACAAGACCTGAAACATGTTTCAAAAAAATTCTTTACCATAGAGTTTTAATTGGTGGTAAATAAAAACAATCAAATACACACATATGTCTAGCGCCTAGTGCAAATGAGTTGGATGTTGTAGCTTTCACACCACAAGGCGCTGATATTTTGAACAACGCATTTTTCTGGACTTCCAAATGTTGAACATAGCATTAAATTATCAAAATTTTGGGGAAAGATATTAAAATAACTTTCATCTAAAATATAGAAAAAAAAGAGGAATAAATCTTTCAAAAAGTGTTTCATCAATTTCAAATTTAAGGCATCTAAATAATTAGCATTGACTGTGAGACTTAACAATGGCATCCTTCAGTCACGGTTGACTATGGGTAGGAGACATTTGAGGATTACATAATGCCTGATGCTTGATTGGCAAACTCTGTCGCAGTAAATGCAAGTAATTCTGTTAGACACATCTTAGAAAGACATAATTATAGTCTAAGATCCTAAAATGTCTCTCAAATTACAATTGTATTTGAAAGTATGGGTAATTGGCAGAGAGGCACAGAGAAAAGAGATGTAATTGTAACAAGACAGAAAAGAGTAGTGAGGAGAGTGTAACAAAATAATATCCATTACAATAAAATTAAATCATATAATCTGTCACAAATAAAAACAAATCTTTTGTAACCACTTGAAAGCTGATTTTAAAGCACTAATTTTTTTCTAAACAATCAATTTTTTCTAAGTTTCTAAAATTTAAAAACATTTTTGAAACTATAATAATCTTTTAATTTAAAATTTTACAGCTCTAATTACAACATCATTTTTTTACTTGTAAAACAACGTTTACAAGACTTTTCTCTTTTTTTTTTCACCTTGTTCTGAGATTGTGAAACAAAACCGAGGGTTTTGAAGAAGTTTGTGAAATCCTGCAGCCATTTTTCCTGCCCATTCTCCATACACATTCAAAATGTGGTCTGAAATTAGATTATATGTTTATAGAAGATTTTTAAAAATTGATTTGATATTTTAAAAATAAAATAAAACATACTTTCTAAAACATAAATTTTATCTGTTTATTTTTTTTAAAGTAAGATAGACAGTAACAGGAAAATGAAGTAAACCATAATTGCAAGTGATATTAAACCTCCTAAACTGGGTGGGGCATAAATCCCCAACCCAGGGGGTCCCCAGGTGGGAGTAGCTCTCAGACATAAGGGTTAGCTGCAGAATAAAACAGCTTAGGCTGATAGAAGAAGCAGTCTCGAAGCAAATATAGGTAGGCAGAGCTCAAAGTCCAAGGTTTCAAGGCAGTCTGCAACGGAAGAGGAAAATTCCTATAAAAAAAACCCTCAGCCAACTGAAAACGTGGTGTACTATTACATAAGAAACTCTGGGGAAACCTTCAAGACCTCCAGACAACTACCGATTTCATTGACAGAACAGATATCCTGGTCTGACCCCTGTCAAAATACTGAACGCAGAAGAAGAAGAAGAAGAAGAAGAAGAAGAAGAAGAAGACTCCTAAAAATTATTTATCGCAAAAATAAAAAAAAAAAACAATTTAAAATATATCAAAACAAAATAAAAAAGAACAGAACTTGTTAAGACTATAAGAAATGATCTA
Source organism: Elysia marginata (assembly GCA_019649035.1). NCBI lineage: Eukaryota > Metazoa > Mollusca > Gastropoda > Plakobranchidae > Elysia > Elysia marginata. The sequence continues at coordinate 726,996 of BMAT01005992.1, read as the reverse complement.
AAAATGAAAATACGGTTTTTCTTCCCCATGGCATCACGACAATACTTACTGTCATTAACTTACTAACTCTTTTAAAATGAGACTCAAATCCATTCCATGAATATGTCATTTTGAAATATTTAATTTGAGTAGGTTAAAAACTAAAGGCAAAAACATCTTAAACGTTGTAACAAAACTTCACTGATTACAAAATTTTCGAGAAAAAGTTAAAGAAATTGATACAAAAATATCAAGCAAGCCTGTCAGTATTTCTTAAGTACGGTATATCAAGCAAGTCTATCAGTATCTCTTACGTCTTTGAATGCTATGAAAAAAGACTCAAGGTAAAAAAATATTAAATTTAAAAATAAACTATAATATTTACATTGCATAGAAGAAACTGATTTATCAGTAGGGCAATAAAATAAAAAAAACGAACAGCAAAAAAAAAATCATGCCCACAACGTTACCTATGTACCAGTAATGAAAATCTAGGTATAAAAGTTACTACTGCTGGTATCGCTTCTACTATTACACTTCTAGATCAAAAGTTTCTAATGGTTCTTAACGATGCGTTAGATCAAAGTCACATGACGTGAAGGCTTTAGTGTGTATATCTCTTGGCTCACAATCTGTGTTATGCAGAACTCTTGGATTGATTCCTATGCTTTTTCTACAGAAGAACTACGCTTCAGAACAAACAGTTAACAAGACATATATTATAGCGTTTTGTCTTCTTACCATATTAGACCTTTCAGTTGGGAGCTTTATAAGACCTGACACATTAGAAACTCTCTCCTATAACTGCATAACTCATTTGCTTTATCTCAACCATGGCTAGTGGTTTTCCAGTGGTCTCAGAGTAAATGCTGGAACTACATGAGCACCTGGCCTATATACTTGTCACACTTGCTTTGGATGCGCTTCTAAGAAAGACATAGCATGACTTAGATTCTTGTTGTAATCATTTTTTTTTGTTAAGGAATGAGATAGAAATAGTTAACTGCTTCAGCGATTCCTTTTAAGCTTAACAATATCATAAGCAAAATTGCAGAGTTAACTAGAGATAATACCATTCCTTTAAAATACAACCAATGGCAGTTAAATTAAGTTGAACTTACTAAGTGAATCTGCAGAGCCATCACGGTCAAAATCAGGAGTAAGAGAACAGATTGTTGTCTGTGAAAAATAGGTCAGAAAGTCTTCAAGAGAAACAAAGAACTCTCCATCATCTTTATTCGGACTTTTTATTGAACTGTCTGGAGCAGAGGCCCACTCTTCGCTCCTGTTGAAAGAAAAACAAAACAAAACATATCATTGTTTAAGAAAACAGTGGGTTTTGCATAAAATGAAAAATAGTTCAAAATCGTTTGATTTCATCACCAAAAATTTTTATTTGTTCACTCTAACTAATAAGTTACTGAATTATTCAGTTTTATTTTGCCTAAAACTTTTAGTTATGAATTTTGTCCCCAAGGGAAGCAAAAAAAAAAAAGTTATAAAAAATCTACTTAAAGCAGAGTTAATTGTATTGCTTAGCTTCATAGAACTTCTTTGGATATGTAAAAGTAAAAACAAAAGAAATAATATAATAATTTTAAATTTATGCCATTTCAGAAGACACTTGGTTGAGGTTGAGAAGGGCAATTAGATAGTCACATGTATCAAATAAGCAACCTGGTTAAAGGCTTATTGATTCAATTAAGGCTAACATTTATAGTTCAAAGACTTTTATTTATTTTCCATCAAGAAGCACTTTTATATCTCATAAATGTTGAATTTAAACAAGCAGTTTTAGCAAGAAAACCATTTAATTTTGCTCATCTTGGTTATAACATTTCTTAGAAGTCTTGCAACCAGTCCTAATGAGTCTTAAGTCAAAACTGGAAAATAGTCATTAATTGGTATCACAAAAAAGCTTGTTTGTTCTACTTTCAAATACAACAAACAAAAAAGCTCTATCATGCTTCTGTATGAAGTTATAGCCGTTTGAAGTCGGCAGAGTTAGGACTTTTGAAATTTCAGAAAGGGGAGAAAACAGCATTTAAAGTTTAGAAGACAATGGAGGTATTGAGGCCTTAGCAACCATACAGCAACCATACCAATTAAAATTTAACACCTAAAAACAAAATTTGAACATCAATCAGATGTGAAAACTGTTTAGAAATGTATTTAGCATCATTATCCAAAATAAAAAAAATTTTGACTTCTGAACACCCACTAAACACTAAAGCCTATATCTCAAAACTAAGCCTTTCGACTTACGACTCATTTGGACAGAATGCAAAAAACTCTAACTTCAGTCTGAAGTTAGAGTTTAAATTTTATATTTAGTTTTGGTTTCCTGTCTTGTTGATTCTTGTTTCCTTTTGTTTTTTAAATGCTATAAGGCCACAAGCCAAACACAGCTTTTTTTCAATACATGAACGACATATTTTGTATTGCCAAAAGATTAATGTGTACTACTGTGCACATCATCATCAGACCTAACATGTGGCTTTGGCCTTTTCTGTTTTAATTTTTCACAATTTTTTTTATAATCCAATGCTATGAAAAGAATTTGCAAATTATTATTTTTCTGTGAAAAACCAAATGGGGAAGGCAGTGAGTACACAAAATGAATATGAAAAAGCTGAAGTTATGACGTTGAAGATCATTAAGAAAATTACCCATCACTCCATGGTCCTTTCCATTCACCATGTCCCCATGGGTTTCTGACTCTTAATAATTTGCTGTTTCCAACCTGAAAAGTTATGTGTAAATTGTTAACCTTTCAAGTGTAAGAGACTGACAGACTAAGAAATTAGACCATGATAATTTCATGGAGTTATATGGATCAGCTGTAGGAGATACTTAATATCATTTTCTAACTTCAGAAACTATTTTGCTTACTTCTTGCTATTTTTATAGCAAGGTAGTAAAAGAACTTACCGCTATGATGATTTCCTATTTTCAAGATTGGTACAGGAGCAATGTGGTTGGCTACAGGCTCTGCTTATTGCTATTGCAGGAAAATTGATACTCTATCCAATATGGCTTAACCAAGACACTATCATACCATAAGCAATGACTTTGGATTTGACTATTCTCTAGAATAACTTATAAAACTCATGTTTTTTACGATCCTAAATTCTCTTACTAGTACACGCATTTTCTCACATAACTTTCTGTAACCAAAACAACAACAACAACAACAACAGCAACAATAAATTTAAAATGTGCCTTATCATAGAATAAATGAAAGCTACAAGCAATACCTCAAACAGTCTAGGAAGAACAAAACAGGTAGACTATTTCTTTTGGATCAAAATTTGGTATTTTTAAAAATTTTGTGTGGGCATAAAAAGTAGTGAAGTAAAAACATTTTCTAGAAATGATCAACAGCAAAGATACCTGTGCAACTCCTACAAGAGAATATGCATGACCTCCAACAAGTCCATAATAATCATCATACTCGTCCTGAAAACATGAGTATTTAAGCAAAATGTTAAAAGAGAATAACATCACAGTTGACATTAACTCATACCAAACAGTAAGGTGTGCTGCAAGGATGGCAAGGAAGGTAAAATCATTGACGGTTATTATTAGGTTTACTTTTAAGTATTTTTTTTTCTATATAAGCTGGGCTCATCAAATTTTTGTTTAACTTGTTGAAATTGTTTATCTCTTTTACTAATTATTACATAATTTAAGAATTACTTTTTGCAACAAAACAAAACACAAGTAGCTCTATGGAAAATGACTCACAGGAACAACACATGAAACTTGACATCCAGCATGGAGAGCATTTTGAATACGTTTGTATATTGCATTTGGCTTTTCAGCATGGTCATCAAGCTCTATGCGCTCTCCTATTCCACCTGTGAGCAAGAGATATGCATCTCCAGGTTGGCCACCATAGATTGCATCATAAGATCCATACAGCCTGAAATAGAGAGATAGGTGCACAAAAAAGTTTTACAACAATACTAGTATGTGTATGACGGGACAAACAGTGAGGAATATGGCTACAAAAAAAAAAAAAAGAAGTTTTGACAGTTTTTTAAATTATTACAAATCTTTGATAACAGCGAATTTTTAATATATATTAAAAGTTTGTTTTTACTATTGAGCTTTTCATAAAATTCAACATTTTATTATTGTCATTATTAATAGTAGTAGTGGTTGTAGTGGTGGTTGTAGTAGTAGTAGTAGTAGTAGTAGTAGTAGTAGTAGTCGTCGTCGTTATGGTCACCATGGTGGTGGGTCATGGTATCCAAGGTTGTAGGGATACTTAGCCAAAAAATCTTGTTCAAGGAGATCTGCTGCCTGTTGTGAAATTTTACCTAGAGCTCAATTTAAAAACAAGGAGTGTGTTAGTTTATTAGATTAATAAAAAAGAAAAGGCTGAGCAAGTTTACTTTTTCTAAATTTTGTTTGGTTGATAGCGTATGTGGAGGAGATTAGCAAAGGTTTAGAATAATGTTTAAAACTTTCAAAATTATTTTTTTACAATTGTTTTTCTCTGCAAATCTTTGGATTTAAAAAAAAAAAAAATCAAAACAGAACATTTCCGTTCCAAATTAAAATTATTTCAAGGCCTCTAATTAGGATCTTATGTCGCCAGTTGTTTGTAGAAGAAGAAGAGGAAGAAGAAGAAGAAGAGGAGGAGGAGGAGAAGGAAGAAGAAGAAGAAGGACTAGGAGGAGGAGGAGGAGGAAGAAGAAGAAGAAGAAGGACTAGGAGGAGGAGGACAAGAAGGAGAAATTTTGATTTCTTGGACAGTGTGATGCAACCCTTTATCGGGAATGTGGGCTTTGTATAAATCATCGATTGTCTAACTGAACCAAAGTAGACTTTAAGGGGGTCAGAGGGTCCAAAAAGTTCATTTCGTGATAAAATGGCAATTTCAGATTTCAGCTTTTCCTACAGCTTTAATATGTTAGATCAAGATACCACAAGCGTTTTAGGGCGAATCTGAAGTGTATTTAACCCAAAATTAACTTTGAAATTTTTATAAATTCCGTTTTATTCTGCTAATTTGTTTCTTTTATTTGGCGTTTTTTTCTCAAAACTGTATTAAAAATTTTTTGTTTATGAAAATCTGCGGATTTTTTAAAATCAAAAATCAAAATCAGTGCCAAATTAAAATGACTTCAAGGGCTTTGATAAGGATTTTATATAACAAGCTGTTTTAAAAAAAAACATGTTTTTGAATTAAATTTTTTTTAAAAAGTTGGTTTTAAAATGTTTCAGAAAATAAGAATGTACAGAGATGTTTTCCAAGATGTCGGCCGCTGCCATGGCAACCACGACTGTTACATAATAGTAAAGTTATTGTTTTGGACACTATTCCATGTTTGCATTGCTTGATTTAGGTTTACAGGTCAAGTATTTAAAATATTCATTTCTTTCGTATTCAGCTCCCCAAACAGTAATACAGAGTTTAAGCAGCCAACGCGTGAGCATGACGGGAACGTGTGTGGGTCAATTTTAGAAACTGGTTTCATTATTTTTATAGTTTCCTTGATCTGCTTCCCCGATTTTCACGCACGCGTCTTGAGACACGGTGCGTGTGCTTAAGGTCTCTAATGATTCTGCATTATTCGGGGTTACGTATAGTTATGAACACAATTATAATTCAACATTGTAGATGTGTCCCCTGGTTCTTTCAAAGTGTGCGCAACACTTGGGGACTCTAAAGAAACACTTAATCCTGGAATTAGGATATCCTGGAAAAACCCTGGAATTCGCTTAACATTATAAGTTGTTTAAATATAAATATCAAATAATTAGAGTAATAACGTTTCCAATTAAATCCATATACATATACAACAAATAAATTAGATTGGTAAAAATGATCTGAATTTTTTTCAATTCTTCCCCAAACATTTCTTCCGTTTATCAGTCTTAATTAAAAAAATTATTTTTAAAAAGTTTTACAAATAAACATTATATTCTAGACGGGTTTATTAAGACTTTATTAAATACTAAAAAGGGACGTAACTCAGAAAAGTATTTTTGAAATTGCTTCCCTTGCCATGAGAGGGCAAATGAGGAGAAATGGCAACGGCTCTCTAGGTCCTGAAATTACAACTTTTCAGGGATTCATTTCTTCCATTAGACAAATGACACTATAATCACATCAATTTACATTTGTTAGGCAGCAGTAAATATTGATTCTGAGATCTCCCCTTCATTCACAATCATTTGAAATAAAGATTGATCCATTGTATATAGGCTAAGGATGAGGTCTTGAAATAACCTAACAAATATGAAAGGAAAAGGAAAACGACCTTCTATATAGATAAAACCTTACAGGAATAAAAATAATTAAACAAGACTGCGACTTGAATAAATAATGCATGATTTGGGTGACATATTATAGTATTGATAAACAAAAAGTGAGCAGAAGAGTTAATTTTATATTGGTAATGTTACTTTTGCAGCAGATATTGTTGTTTTGTGGTGGTTGGGTACACCACAGATTTTGGAAAATTATAAACCAAGTGTTACATGATTTTCTACTCTCGCTGTTACAGTAGACTGTTGAAATCGAGACAGCGCTAATGGTCTCAACACCTAGTGCCTCCTCCTATTATTTTTTTAAATAGTAATTAATAGATTATCGTCATAATTATTACTCCTATTACTGAATGTACTAACATTATTACTGTTGTTTTTAATTTTGTTATTATTCTCTTTATCATCGTAGTCATCACAATCATTATTACTACCGGGTTTATATACTTAACAGGCAAGTGTGTGTGTGTGTGTTTTGTGTTTTTTTTTTTTTTTTTTTTTT
>BMAT01005992.1:691724-707716 GCA_019649035.1 Elysia marginata | reverse complement strand
GAAGTTTCATACTTTCAAATGATTAATTTTAGTGCATGTCCATAGAATGATGAAATACCCTACCTATCAACACAAATCAGTTCGTTGAATGCAAGGTTTCGTTGAGTCCAAGGTTGTTGGATCATTGAGAGGCTTCCAGTGTAAGATATTTATACTTTTAAGACCACATCTGACAGTTTTATATCAAAGTTTGAAATAAAAACAAACTGAGTGCAGAATCTGGCAAAACAGTAAATATCTCAGTCCAAATGAGTTGGATGTCAGAAATTATGTACTTTGCATTAAATAAACTCACAGTTATTGAGTTTAGCAAATTTATAGCTGCGTGAGCATTGTAAAGTTAATTATATAAACACCACAATATGTCAGTCCTAATAATAGACAATGAAGAAAGGAAATAGCTCCGCTCGATACCGGTCGGAAGCCCGGCGCCCTTAGGGGAGGAGGACTGTTTTGCGCTGGGCTAGCAACCGGCCAAGTAAAAAAACCAAAGCTACAAAAACGCCAACGGAAAATCAACCAAATCATCAAGCCCCTGACGGAGCTCCAGCGTCCCAGGCAGAAATGCTTTCTATGAGGACCAAAAGCCAAACCCGAAAGGAAACTTTTGATCCGACTCGGTCACTGGCCTCCCCAAGGCACCTTGTTAGAGTAGTTACCTGGAACACACAATGTTTGATACAGGAAAAAATGCACGTGATATCAAAGAATTTCAGAGATATAGGCTTAACAAATTAGGACTCAGTGACGTAAGATGGAACGGTAAAAACACATTTCGGGCCCCAACGGGAAAAATTATGTGCCACTCTTGCAGAGAAGACGGTCTCCACACAGGGGGAATTGCAAAAGTCTTAGATAAAGTCAGAAACAAGAGTCTCATGGAATGGGAACCAGTCAACGACCGAATCATTAGAGTAAGACTATATTCCAAGTACACTAAAACTACCATTGTACAGTACTGGGCCCAAAAGAGGTTTCACTTGAAGAGGATAAGGATGAATTCTACTTACATCTCCAGGGGATTCTTACCTCAGTCTCAAACCATGATATCCTCATGGTGATGGGTGAAACCAAGCATTGAGAAGGTTCAAAGAGAAGAACACGCCGGGATTAAAGAGAGGGGAGATCATGCAGAAACCAAATTTTTGTGCTCCGCACAATCATTGAGCAATCCCTGGAATGGAACTCATCTATTTATGTAAACTTTATTGACTTTGAAGAGGCATTTGACAGTGTTCACCATGACACTTTATGGAAGATACTTCAATCATATGGATTTCCACAAAAGATCATCAACACCTTGTCCATTATGTATGCTGATAACCAATGTTGCGTTAGACACGGAGGGCAACACAGCGAGTGGGTTACAGTTAAGTCAGGTGTCCTACAGGGATGTGTCAACTCAAATATCCAATCCTATTCCTAAAGTATTAGTATAGGTCATTGACTGGGTTATGAAGAAATCAACAGCTCAAAAACTAAGAGGAATGACATGGAAGACTTTTAATCATCTTGAAGATGAGGACTTTGCTGATGACATTGCTCTGTTATCGCGTTCATGCAAAGACATGCAGGAGAAGACCACCCAAATAGAAATGCATGCAAAAACAGTTGAACTCAAAATTGAACACTCTAAATCTAAGAAGTAAGATAATGAGGTGCAAATAAACAACATGGTCCTATAAAATGTAAATGAGTTTAAGTACATAGGCAGCTACCTCAATGCGGACTGGGACATAAACAGAGAAATCACATCCAGAATTGCAATGGCCTCCATTGCTTTTCAGCACTTAAATACCATTTGGAAATCAGGGCAAATAAATGAAATTACAAAGTTTAAATATACAAGTCAAACGTTTGATCATTCCTTCTACATGCTGCAGAAGCATGGAGAACAAACTCGGGGGATTTGAGGGGAGATGTCTGAGAAGAAAATTGAGCATTCGATGGGAGCATAGTGTCACAAATAAGAGGATAGCAGAAAGAATAGGGGGTGTCCCAATTGTAGAGGAGGTTAAAACTAGAAGATGGAGATGGCTCGGACATGTATTCCGAATGGATAAAAATCGCCACCCATTTGTAGCACTAACTTGGAACCCACACGGGAAAAGAAGTAGAGGTAGAGGACAGTGGACGATGAAAGATCAGGGGCTGACAAAACACGGAATGAGCTAAAATGGCTTGTCCAGGATAGGGACGCTTGGAGAAATTTTGTTGGTGCCCTATGCTCTCAGATAGATGTAAAGTAATCTGCACTTACTCGGAGGGTACGGAAAACATATATAAGAGGTGATTTTTGAGGCAGAATTGTTTCAAATTTTCTGGTCCAGACACTACCCGGAGTGTTTCTTTCGGCATACACGCCCCTCGAAGCGACCTTTAGAGCCAAAACGGTCTCAATACCAGGCCAGTTACAGCCTACGACACAATGAATAGATCTCTAACGCCATATGCCAGCACTTTGCAGTTAGAAAATTGCTCTGAGATTGCTTATGTTCTAAATCACACAAAAAACTAAGATACATAGATCAAAATAAAATAATATTTGTTCACAAGCTTGTTTGCATTTGGGCTGGTTCGCATGGTAAAAGTCTTGGGCCGTGTTTCTGATGAGACAGAAATGGACCAACCGAAAACGAGCCGAGTCGGCAAGAGAAATAGTGCATGAACTTGCAACAAAGAAATCATAGGAAAAAATAGTCCGTGCGTTTCCACTAAAACAGCTCGACTGTATCTGTCCCTTTCTGGGTCGATTGGAATACGGTTTGCACTGAGTATGTCGGGTCCTTTCGATGAGTCATCAAGGACAAACCTGCCATGGGCAAATAAAGATTACTTTTTAAAATCTTTTCTTTAACAAAACTATTATCATGTTCTTGATCAGCGCCCTAATAATATTAGCACAGTCAACTTGTAATCGAGTAGATTTGATAACAGCTCAAGATTTTAAATTATTATTATATTTTTTTAATAAATCAAGGTCTACTTCTCCTAGTCCTAGAGCTAGAAAGCTTTGCTTTAACATTAGAGTTGGCCTTGTTAGAGGAAACACAGAACAGAAGCAACTTGACTACCGATATTCAATTAAGTGGTTTGTCGGTCAGGTCGGGTCAATTTGTTTCTGTCTCAGTGGACACACTTTTACTGATGTCGCACTAATCATACACCATACATGAAATGACAGGCAAAACGATTTTTCTGCCATTCACATTTTACAATCTGGAGTTTTTCAGCAATTTTTAATAACATTTTTTAAACCTCATCACATGCAAGAATAATGATTTTTTTCAAAAAAGCATATGTCTCGCAACCAGCCCAGAAGAATAAGATATATGTTCAATTTTCACCTTACAAGACACTGATATTTTGAAAAAATGTCTTTCTCTAAGTATCAACATTAAAATACAAGATATTATTAAAATTATTATTTTGTTGAAAGAAATTCTAACTTTTCTTGATTTAATTAAAAGAAAATTAAATCATATAGAAACAAACCTACTTTGAAAAAAGTTTTTTTCATTTTCATTACACCTATGTGGACTGGTTTTGACACATAGGGTCTACGAGGGTGGATCATTAAATAATGAGAGTTACCTTCCTGTTTGTAAATGCACGACCTTTGGTAGTCATGCCGTATATGAAAATGATCATCAGCTTGTGTACTATCAAAACAAATGAAAGTATTCCATGTTACGTTGTCACTATCCATTTTATGACGTCATGAAAACATGCGGTGAATAGCTCTGCAGCAATCAAGATGGAGTTCACTAAGGAAAACATGCGATTCTACATTTTCATGTGCTGTAAACTTGGTGAATCCGCAAAGCTGATCCTTGGAATTTTGCAGACTGTCGGTGGGGACTGTGCCTGTTCTTATCAAAGTATTTGCCGTTGGGTAACGGAACTCAATAAAGGTAAAGAATAACTTTCCGATTGCCCTCGACGCAGGCGAGCAAAATCATGTGTGAACGAGCAGACTATTGCTTCTATCAAGAAGGACATTGATGAAGATCCCCATATCTCTGTGCGAGAATTAAGCGACACCAACGGCCTTTCGTATGGTACAGTTCATACCATCATAACTGAACATCTCCGTTTGGTCCACTTGTAGTTGACATTTGGATCAAGACACTACAGTGACTGCCACATATTATGTCCAGAATGTGCTTTCCCAGGTGAAATCAGCAATAAATGAGCAGCGACCAAAGGTTAGCACCTCCAGGACATTGCTTCTTCATGACAATGCAGGTCCCCATAAAGCAAAGGCCACAACTCAGTCACTGCAGGAGCTAGAAATTCAAGTCTTGCCCCACCCTGCCTACAGTCCCGACTTGGCACCATGTGACTTGTGCTGTTTCCGATTCTGAAGGAGAGGCTAACTGGACAAAAGTTTGACCGCATATAAGACCTCGCAAAAGCAGTGAATTCAGAGCTGCGGACCATACCGGAAGAAGACTACCAAGACAAGTTCCGGAAGTGGCAGATCAGGCTGGAACGTTGCATAGAGAGCCATGGAGAGTATTTTGAAGGACTGTAAAAGTTTCATGTACGTACCATTAACAGTATAGAAAATACAGAGCAACTCTCAAAACATATTGATCCACCCTCGTATATGTGTGGCGCTCCCACAAAATGAGTCTACTAAAGGTGTTGGTCAATTTAAGAAAATGGGCATTTTGAAGCGCTTGGTCAAATTTTTACTCAAAATTGTTTTTGCATAACTTGAAAGTTTACAATGTTTTCCATCATATCCTCTTTTGAGAAAATCAAAACAAAATTTTTAATGTGTTAGAGGTTGTTAAAGCACGGTAATGACGTTTTGGCTTCTACAAAATGAAAACTTCAAGTCCAATTTTCTCCACTTTTTAAAAATTATGTCTCTTGGACTCTTGTTTTTCAAATGCAGTGACTCAGAACCTATTTAAGATATTCAAATAATTTTTTCACCATCTTAGAGAGCTTTTAAAGGCCTTTCCAAAGATCTATAACTCCATATCACCAAATTCCGCATGTAGACTCGTTTTGTGGGACCTCTACACATATGATTGATGAAAATTGAAATACACTAATACAGTTTCAAAAGGAAAGCATTAATGGTTTCATTAAAATTAATTTTTATTTCAAATAAATACTGGTTTGGTCACAATGCAGAAAACACTGGAGTGGTTTAATAAGCACCAATACTGACAGGAATAAAGTCTTCCCTCAGCAAACGTTTTGTAAACTTAACAACTTTAGTTAATAATTTATATGAATATGGAACTTTACATTTATACATAAGAGTAAGACAAGTTCCCCAGTAAAATAAAAATTCAGAAAAAACATGCATTGTAATTGTAATACAAATTCAAAACCAGATCTTTAGCATTCTAGACTCCTTTTAAGTCAAGCTCCTCTTAAGTCAACCTTTAGAAAGAGCTTTTCTGATATCATAAACATAGAAGATTAAAAAATAAAATTTGGAAATATAATGTGCATGGTAAGCAATTTATGCAAAGCTGCAGCAAGAACCTTATTTATATACCATTTATTTAAAAATTCTGCTGAGTGAGTAATTTAGAAGTTAAGCAAATATGTATTAAAAACAAGATGTTTCAAAAAACTTATTGTCAAATCCATTCACCAGTAAAAAGAAATATGAGTACTTAAAAATGGATGTAAAAAGTGATGATAAAATTTATTTCGCACTCTTATGATAATAGTATGCAGTAGAAGTCTGTAAACTTTAATATTCAATCTTGCTAAAATGTGACTTTTTTTTTTATTTTGATTGGGGTTGTGAACCTTATTTGCATGTTATTGCACATGAAGATGACACATATTTTGATTGGTTGAGGAAGAAAAAAATTACATTTGTAATAACATTTGCAAAGTAAGTACTTTCAATTAATGTTTATTTATTATGCACTTGTAGTACAGACTTAAAACACATAAGTTTAAAAATGTATTTGAAACCCTCGTTACAGTTCAAATGGCCTTACCCATCCTTGATAATTTTAGAGGAACACCCCCACTCATATTTTTAGATATTATCGGGAAATCCTTTCGTTTCCTTTTTAATAAAGATTCCAACTTCATCTGGAGACACTTTTGGATATCCACTACTCAAATGCATAGGAGGAGAGGATGGTATGTTGATAGGAATCTGAACCCTAAAAGTAAAACAAAATAGAGGAGATTGAATATAAATCTAAAAGGATATAACAAAATCTAAAAGGATTTAACACAGGTTCAGACAAATTTTATGACAACATGTAGGCTACAAATAAAAACGCTTAAAATCAACTGAATCCTTTGTCTGGTGGACATCCTAAGCTGCATAAGTACTAATGCATATGTTTGGTACATACCAAATTAGGTGTTTTCAAAGTAACCGTATTACAAGACTTTTATCACATGACCTGGGGAATTTTGCTGCTGCTTCCCTACGTCCCGATAGTAAAAACTACACAGCCATTGCCTTCACTTATGTTTCTGTTGACGTTTCTTAATTAAATCTACTTTTAAAATTATTGTTTAATTTTAGATGAGGCACTACTCAAATGCACAAAACAAAATCCTCATCGCCGCGATAGAATGAGAGCCAGGCGCATCATTTTTTTGTTCATTATGTCTTGATAGATAAAAGACCTTGACCGGTATGTTTTAGGTATAAGTTCTAAAACAGAGTATTTTCGAAATCTACTAAACCTGATACTTGAGTAATAAAATCTTTATATTACAACCCATCTAAATTCTATATCTATCCATCTAGAACAGATTTATCTATATCTATTCATCTAGAACAGATTTAGATCTAGGTAAACATCTTCAACTCTAGAGTGACCTATTCACTTCAGGGACTTTCCCCTCAAACCAACTGTACTGCTTCTAGGATTGGATTCTTTTAAATAGGTCACTATACTCAACTGATACATCTGTGGATTTACTATTTAAAAATTTGTCTTTTTCCCCTTAATTGTCTTCAATAATTGTGTCAAAGGTTTTTTTGAAGTATTTGTCTTTAACTTTTTGTTATGTTTGTGTTAGTTTGGAACTGAGAATGCAGCGGCATGAAATTCTATGTTGGTTGTGCCTGTCCATTTCCAAAATAGTGGCCCATTTTCAAAGATTCTAAGCAACGTGTTTTTATTCTGTCAATGCGAGAACGTAAACACTTCCTCTAGGCTTTCCCCAACAGTGTTAAAAACAGGTTAAGCTGATAACTCGCCCAAGGTGTGCAGTTGAACCAAGCGAATTTTCATATCAGGAAAATATTTCGCTATAGCCTCTGGGGAACGAAGAAACATGAACCTGAAGCCACAAACTAAAAAATATAAAATACTCTTGGTCAATTAAGACAAATTTTGTACGAAATTATTAAACAGGCTGCTGGCGAAATTGGCTGATACCTTGTCTAGATCTACATTTTATAGTATGCAACCACAAGTTTTTCTTCGCTTATTAGACTCAGCTCTACGTGCATTCTAAGTACTTCTTAATCATATTTACAAGCAATTATAACAAGTTTCGTAAACTATCAAGACTGAAAACAATCAAAATAACCAAGGAAAGAGGGTGGAATGCCTTGTCTTCTATATCGTTTACATGGAGATCAGCAAAGCAATATCCCGGGTCATCATGAGTCTATTTTTGGCGAAAGAACCTAATTGAGTTAAATACATTGATATTTTGAGGAATGCAATAAAAATTGCAGTTAACAGACCTGTCTTTGGTACAAAAAAGTTCAAGGATGCATTGCTGGAAAACTTTGTCAACCCTATAGGCTGTCAGCTGTGCTATGTGAAAAGCCTAAACTGAGTAGATTCAGGCTGTTTATGCTGGTTTAAAACCAAAAATGGAACATCTCTAAAATTACTAAATCTTTACAGAAATCAAAAGTAAACTCTAAGTTCTTGTAAAATAAAGTCTATATATCACTCACAATCTAAAAGGTATGTTTGGATACCAGTCATTTCGTCACACAGGTTCAGTCAATACGTCACAGTCGTTTCGTCACACCAATAAATAAAACACATCTGGTTTATGAACTCAGCTCAATGTCCGGCGCCATCCAGTAAACAAACTTTTGCACAAGTGTCATTTTGAACTATCTCTTACTATTTTTGTTATGAGTTAGAACACAAGCACCATCTTTGAGTAAAGGGCCGCGAAAATGTTTTTGAGAGCACCATCTTTGAGTAAAGGGCCGCGAAAATGTTTTTGAGATCTAACTAATACAAAGCAAAAAATTATTAAAGAAGTAGATCAAATTGACACTTGTGCAAAAGTTTGTTTACAGGTGGGCTGGATGGCCTGGTATTGAGAACGTCTCGTCCGACGCCCATGTTGAATACAAGATGGGTTAGTACCTAGGCCGCCGTAGGACAGGCCGAATACTCCAACATGAGTAGTTGTCATATTCCCTATATTTTATATGTAACTTTGTGTTGGGCCGGCCCATAACAGCAAAGTACTAGTTGAGTCCTCACTTGCCCTAACTATACTAACAACTTAAAGGAGATAGTTCATTGCAACTCTCATGCACCAGTTTGTTTACGATTTGACTGACAGGTCTTTTGATTATGGTGGCCAATGTTAGTACTAAACTACATTTTTAGTCTAATCGCAATTTTAGTGATAACATGTGTAGCTTTTCAGGAGTCAGAGTCAAATACATTTGTGAATAAGAAACATAGTCGTAAGTTTCCCAGGACGCGCCATCCTCAATAACCTTTTCAAATCCAATACAGTTAGATGATGGCTCCAAAGTTTCCTTGTGTCGCATGTCACAAGAATGTCCTTAACAATCAAGAAGCAGTGCAGTGTGATAGTTGTTCCAGATGGCAACAGGCACGAACATTTCTAAAACTTTGTATGTTGAGCTAACACAGTCGGAATATTTTGCCTGGACCTGCAGTTGGTGCTCGCCGAATCTTGAGCCGGAGCAGGAGGCAGAGGATGAGAGTCCTGTGCAAATAGTTGGAACGGAGGAAATATTATCTGATGCCATGGAGGAGGAAGCAGAGGATGAGAGACCTGTGCAAATAGTTGGAACGGAGGAAATATTAACTGATGCCATGCCAAGTTTCATAATTCCAATGAAGGAAGAGGAACCATCCTTGGTCGATGAGCCTGTGCAGGCTGTGGCCAATGTTGCAGCGGAATTTCAAATCATTCCGAGAGCAACGACGCGAGGGTGTCCCTTGCTTGTCGATGCAGAACGTTATTCATATGGTATACACAGAGAAAGATCTGGGGTAACACACTGGCGGTGCACTCGAAGGGGAAAAAATTTCAACTGCCAGGCGATGGTCCGACAAGAAGGTGACAAATTCATGAAAGGTGTCCAAGTCCATCATCATGCAGCCGATACAGGGACAGCAGCAAAGGCGAAACTGGTGCGCAACGTGAAGGAAGAAGCTGTATTAAACCCATTTCAAGCGCCTAATGACGGAGATGGAGTGGGTTCCAAACCAACACCCTATTGATTATCTGGGAAGAATAGGGAACCGGCGACGTCAACAGGGACGGCCAAACCACCAAAAAACTTTGGACTTCTAACTAGACATGGAACATGTCCCCACAGAGTTCGAGCTGGCAGACATAGAAGTTGGAAACCGGCGTCATCTTCTATTCTTTACCAAATGGCAAATGGATCTTTTGAAGAACGTCCGCCGGTGGTTTGTGGACGCCACCTTTAAAGTGGTGAAAGCACCATTCACACAGCTATGGAGTGTGCACACTTTCGTAAAAGCAGACCAAGAAACGAAACAGGTGCCACTCGCTTTTGCGTTGATGAGCGGCAAACGGCGCCGGGACTATCAAGCTGTCTTGCGCGGACTTAAGGGCGAACTTGAACGCCTGCACGGAGAAGGTGCATCATTTGACTTAGAAGCTGTATTGGCGGATTTTGAGGCAGCTGAATGGGGAGCATTCCGTCATGTATTTCCAGCTGTGAGATCCGTGGTTGCAATTTTCACTGGGGTCAAGCTGTCTTCAGAAAGATACAAGAGCTAGGAATGCAGCCAGGCTTCCAAAATGACCCGGGCCTCAACCAATACTGTAAGCAAATTTTGGCACTGCCATATCTCTTGTGGGAATTGATTAATCCCACTCTAACAGAGCTTGAGTCCGAGGCAACGATAGAGGGACAGCATCACCATTGTGCCTATGTGCGCCAGACATGGATGGAGAGTTCAGTGTGGGATCCTGCCAGCTGGTCATCCTTTTACAGAGCTATACGTACTAATAACGACGTCGAAGGCTGGCACCGTCGCCTTAACAGAAAGGCTGGAAGGGGCCAGTTGAACAGGTACCTCCTTATGAGACTCCTGGCCACTGAAGCTGCTCTCGTTTGCGTTAATCTGACTCTCCTACGCGAGTCTGCCATCATCAGAAGGCAGAGAAAAGCAGCAAGAAAAAACACGCAACGACTTTTTAAAGTCTGGGACGAACTTATTACAAAAGACAAGACAGACAGACACTGATTGCTGTGAGCAAATTGCTCCCAGTATAGCATTTGAGACAGTGTTCCTAAATTTTTAGAGTTTTAGAAGTTTTTAGAATTTTATTAAAATTAAAATTTGAATTTTGAACAACATGGGAAAAACGAGGACACAAGGGAAGCATGATGTTATATCAAGTCATTTGCATGAAGGATGGCAACTCATTTGGGGTATGTATGTTGTCTACCAAAAATTTTTTTGTAAACAAACAACAAACAAAAACAAATAAGAACAAAACACAATACCCAATATTATGATTTTTGTATAAAAACATACAAAGTATCCCTGAATCATGGCGGTAAACTCGTCACTAGCTTTTGCGATGTGACGAAATGTCTGTGTGACGAAATGACTGGTTACCGTATGTTTAGGTCTAGGTCAACAATTAAAAAGGCTAATCTAGGCTTCGATCTAGATCAAGATACGGTCACCTGAAATTGTGTTCAAGTTTTGCCTTCTCACTGCTTACTAAAACTAGTAATGACAAATTAATGCAGGCCTGAAATAGGACTTTAATTACAGTTTTTGAAAGTAAAGATAATCAGAACAATGATACCAAATTTTTTTAAAGAGTTGGTTCCATGTTCTTTCCATCACTGATAGGAGGGTGCTTTAAAACAACTTTTAATAATCCAATAAAAAACCACCCTACAACATAAGTCGTTTACTGGTAAAATTCATTCAAGCCCAATAAAATTTTTTTATTTTTAAATTGCTTGAAAGGATCAAAATGTTGTTAGCTTCAAAATCGAGTCACAGCATTTTTATGCATGTCAGTAAACCACACATCCAGTTCATGTTTATAATTACTTAACAATCAAGCAAGCTAGATCTGCAGGCTCATTGACAAAACTATCTTTTAATCCTTAATTAAAGGGATACTCATGTTTTATTCAGAATGTATAACTACAGTACAATTTGTGACTGTAACCTACATTTCCACCTTTGTCTGTAAAGCTCGCTATGATAGAAATCTAGGGATGCTACCCGCAAGACACAGGCCTGTCCCGTTTCCGTTATAGATATTCGAGACTGGTATAATAGTGTAACCTAAAAAATCTCAAAGTTTTGAAATATCTTGTGTAAACTCTTTTTACTTTAAACCAGGGATGCCACATAACTTTTTTGAAAATACTGAAAACCCATGCTTTCAGTCTCACTTACAATAGAAACTCATAAATACACAGAAATGAATCAGGACCAAAATAACGGGAAAAACCGCATCCCTTTTTAAATAATTATAAAATGGATGGAGCAATAAGACGAACTACCTATCTGAACCCGAGACCTACCTTATCTTAAGGAGTCTAAATATTACAAAATTTCTTACAACGTTCAAAAAGTTCTCAGTTGCAGAGGTATCTCCTGAAACATGTAAAATAGAAATAACAATAGAGAATTATGTTTAACTTGAACTGATAAAAGTAAAATTTAGGAAACAGGCAAGTGGCCATATCTAACGACTAACAAAAGCTTAAACACATGTTTCTTTAGGTGATGGTCCCCATTTACAAGATGAAATACTATTGTACATACATAAAGCTAAAACAACAAGGAAGACTACAACAATAAACTCAAATCCCACTCTCATGTTGAAGACAACCATAGAGAGAACAGTTGTGACTGGAACAGCTGATGAGATGACAAGAAGCCTTGTGATGTTGCTGCTATGCTTCATGATGAAAGACATTGCAAGACCATTGAATGCCTGTTAGAGAAAACAAAAAAAAATTATCAGATGTATCGATCGATTGATTGAAGGGTATTTTTACAAGCCCAATTCCACTTCAAAGGTGCTCTCAGGGCTTGGGTCCCAATGACAATTTACGGGCTGCCACCCAGAGACTAGCGGGGATACCATGACTTAGCCTCAGCCGGTCACATTATACTGACACCGACCCAACCAGTAGGGGCCCGGACTGTGCTCAGCTGTGTTTTGAACCCGCGACCTCTTGGCCACGGAGCGAAGCCACTGCCAACTGAGCTATCTAGGCCCCTATCAGATGTATCACCCACAAACAAACCTTACTTTAGTAGAGTAAACAGTTTAGATTTCTTAAATTAAAAAAGTTGCAGATTTTAAAAGGTTTGTCTTTTCCTCTCTCTATCCACTGTAAGCTCCATTCCAAATTCCTATGATGCAAAAAGTATGAACCAAATGGTCAACTTAAATTTTTTTAGCTTGAATGTGACACTATTTTGAAATTACCACAAGAGACAATACTATAGATTTACAAATGATCACTTATGTTTTAACATTGAGTGCTTGCTCTAGATCTTCAAAGCAGTATGTTTTTTTTATTCTTATTTTTTTTAGAGCTAATTTTAATTCTTGAATACTACTGCTTCAGTTTGGCTTGGATTTTTTCTTTACCGCATGGAATAAAATCTAACGCTCATATATCTAAATTCAATTTTTCAGTATTTGTTACAAATGGTATGTAAAATCTAATCTAAATGTATGTGTAGTTCAATTTAAGCAATTATTCAAACCTGCCTGATTTGAGTTATATGGGCTCAAATGAGACATATAGGTTATGCAAATTTTATAAATGACATATTGAAATAGAGGCTTACTTGAGAAACAATGGCTGCCCAGGTGTATCTGTTAAAACTTTGATAACTCATCATATCACCTGGTAAAGTATCAAACAGAAATTAGAAAAATTTGCCAAGCAACTCAATCAGTCTTGACCTATATTTAAGTTAAGTAAATACGAAAAAACATGAACAAAATAGAAAACAAACGCAAATACAAGAAATAAATTAGAAAGGTCAATTCCAAAAAAAATTATCAGACCACATTGAATTAATATGAACCATAATCCCTCTTTTTTTATTGTGCACTGCAGTGATAGGACTAGTATAATCAGCCTTGGGGGGATTTTAAAATCTGTCAAAGGAGATAGCAAGAGATTTTGCAAGAATAAAACAAGAGCTATTAAAAACCACATCTTAGAAACATGCCTCTGTTTCTCTATGAGACTAATTATAAGCATACAAACATGTCAAATGACAAGACTTTGTTCAACATAATGACGATTGTTTTGAACCTTTAAAAAACACTGACAGAAGTTTCAGACAAAAATTAACATACTTTGGGTTGTATGTTGCAAGGGGGAAATCACGAACAAAAATTAACTCATGAGATAAAGATCGATTTTCAAAATTGATGAAATCACCTTGAAAAAAAAAATTGCAAGGTCACAAACATAATGCTTAACAAGAAATCTTTAAACTTGAAAAAAAATTAAAACTTTTTCTCAAAACTTTATTAAAAACAAGATTTAAAAATGGTGCTTTGCATCCTTCAAACAATACAACTTTATTGTGAATAATCCCACCATTGACTTGGTCATATGCGAATTAATCCTAATAGTTTCTCTTGCATCTATTTCTGGGTCAGATGGCAGGAGTTGCTTGGTTACTAAACTGTGTCTCAACATTTACTTTCAAAAAGTCGTCAGAAAATGAAATACTCTTGGATGAATCATACTTTTTGCCTTAGGTAGTAAAGCTGAGATTTGATTGTATTCTGCTGTCTTATAAAATGCAAGTGGTTCGAGGCTTGAGTATTACAAAAAGGCTTGCATCTTGCATCCTGTATCAACCTGTGCCAAAGCGGGAAGTCAACCCTGTTTATATCTTACATTAAAATCATACAATCCCCCGTTTATGCACAGCCGATAAAAACGATTCAACCAAGCAAGTCAGCCTGCCGAATTTAAAGCATTCGACCTCCAACCTATTGAGTGTAGGGTTGAGTGGGAAATACCACGATTCTATTCTGGCATTGTCTCAGATGCAGTAATTTAGGCTAAGCGTCAAGCTAAAAAGTGAGGTGGGGAACAGCGCTAGGCTCTCTTCACTACTGTAACTAGTGCTGCGGTTGGGCTTGATATAAGCCAGCCTTGCATCCTATATCAGGGAGATACATTTTGAAACTTCTAACCGAGTCTTATAAAGCAACATGCCATAATGAATCGGTGACCCAGCTTTCATAGGTCGGGAACTCCTTATAACAATGCTTTGTTTTTCAGATCATCTGAAAAGATATTGTTTGACAAAATTTTGACATTTCGGATGGTTTAAAATCTTTTTCTAATGTATAATTCAGGGTTGTAAATGGCTGTTGAAAAAGCTGCTTTGGAATCAGTAGAACTATAGAGTAACAATAGGCAAAAGCTACTCTCTAAAAGACTTATAGGACCAGAAGTTGCCCTCTTAATTCAAAATAAGTGCTGCAAAAGGTTACTTGCAAGAAGGTGTTGAATTACTGATTGGCTTTATTCTCAATGAAATTTAAAAAAAAATTTGAGCTGATATCCTAAATTTGAGGGAAAAAAAGCTGAAACCAGCTTAAAGATTTACATCCCTGAATTTTTAATCAAAGATTTTTAAACTGACACTAGCTTTTCATAAGCTAAAAAGCTTTGCTCAAAATCATATGAAGTACTTGGTCAAAACAGCAACTAAAGCAATCAATTTCTTAAAAGAAAAAAAAAACCAGTCCACTTCAGAGAGCATGAAAAGCATGCACTCAATATAGATATTGGGATCAGATGTTACAATAGCAACAGCAGCAGAAAAGAGCACAGATTTCAGCAACAGTTTTAGTTGTGGTAGTGTAGCAGCAGCAGCAAGTGCAGTAGCGCCAGTTAGAGTTATAGCAGTTATAGTTATATAGTTATATTCAATGATAGAATATTTTATGTAATTGAAAGATAAAACAAAAGCTGGAAAAGTGCTCACCATTTGGCCACTATGGCTCATAAAAAGCCTTAATGTCACTTATAAATTAGTTGATAAAAAAAAATCTCAAAGATTAAAATTATTTACTGCTTACTCTTTATACAATAGTGTGAGTGAGATGTACAAAAAGCCTAGACTTTTAAAAACATTTTTGCAAGAACGCAGAAACTAAATAAAAATTTATATACATACCAGACTGATAAAACATGAGCAAGCCATTCAATATCACTCCAAAGATATACATATAACAGTTTTGAATGGCTAGTGGTATCTGAAAGAAAGAAAAATGTGTGCCATTGTAAAAGTAAAAGTAAAGAGCGTTTTATAAAAAGCCTAACACACTAATATGCTTCAAGCCCTTTACATGGGTTCCCTGACAAGTCATTACCAACCAAATTACCCTCTGAACTCACAGAGGAGCAGCCAGTAAAGCACATCACTGTAGCATTCTGACAAGATCTTCCAATGCCTATAGTCAGGTATCCCTTTAATGCATTAAACTAGAGATACTAGAAATATAGCTTTGAAAAGGTTGCAAGGTAAACAAGGAACAGGGAAAGGAGTCTTTAAAATTAAGAAAACTAAATAAACAAACACAAGGGTTTTTTTCAAACAACAAAGTTAAAAACATTTTAAGATCATATTACCAAACATGGGCTTAAATTTTTGAGAAATGGCTTACATTTCATCAAGACTAAAAACTTGAAAACTGAATGAGGGCTATAAACTGCCTTTGTAAACCTATATCTCAAA
>BMAT01005992.1:613951-628448 GCA_019649035.1 Elysia marginata | reverse complement strand
AGAGAGACAGGCAGACAGACAGACAGACAAATGAGGACAGCAAAAAAAAATGAAGATGTATTATAATAAGAGAAAGGAAGTGGGGCAAAGAAAATACTAGAACAAAAATCTTAACGAGACAAAAAAGTTGATTATTAGTTAGTTTGTGCTGTTGAGAAAACTAAACCACTGCTCCTGTTTGTGTTTCCAGACTGCCCAACTCCTCCAGCTCCTGCTAACGGCACCGTGGACTGCAGTGCTAATGATGGTTTGGCTCTCGACATGTAAGTGTTTTTCTCTGCTTTTTGTGGTGACATAGTTCAAGAGATGGAGAATAAGGAAGATAAGGAAAAAGAAAAGATAAGAAAAAAGCAGAAGTGAACAAGGAGGGTGATGGAAATAAAAAAGTATTGTTAAATGATTTTTACTACTACCATTACTTGCAGTAACAGCAGAATTTATTTGCAGAAACAATGACATTAGCAGCAGCAGTAGTAGTGGCAACAACAACAGCAGCAGTAGTCATGTAGGCGGTGGAGGTAGCTGTTGCAAAGGCGACAGGGTAAAGAAGTAAAAATTTCTTACAATCTTGATTGTCTCTCAGGCGCTTTGTTCTTAATCAAGAATTTAAATAAAAAATAACATACAGAAAATAGAATACACAGCCACAGTTATATAGGAAATGACTGAGAGGTATGAAGCGACTATATAACAACATTGTCTATCTTTAAGAAATCTGAAAAAGTCTTTTTTTTTAAACCTAAACTTTGAGTAAAAGACCTGGTCTTATTTTCGCATTAATTTCACTCCTACAGATATTGCATTTTCACGTGTAATACTGGCTACAAGTTTCAAGGCGTGACCGATACTGAGTATTTGTTCGTGTGTGATATAGCAAGAGGCTTCTACGACACACCAAGTACCCCGCCATGTGTCCGTAAGTTACAGAATAACTGGTATACTCTTGCAAACTTTGGAAACTATACATACTTGTTGAAGGTTTTGAGAGCAAAATATTTTTTTTAATTCTACCAAAGACTGTGGGCTTATTGTTGGTTTGTTGTTTATTTAATATGTAATAATTAAATACTTTTCAATTTATGCTTTACTTTTTTAGTTTTGACATAAACACATGCCGCTTTCGTCGTTCTTAGCTTAAAATTAATAACCTCCATGTTAAAAGACTGATCAATTTTTCTTGCTACTCAATCTTGCAAACACAGACCTCAATCTTTTCGGGTCTGGATAATGAATCGATTTGAATAAGAAAAATTATTGTTTAGCTTTTTCTCTAATTATTTCATTTCATAATTGGTCCAATTTAAATACTTTCAATAAGTCTTTAATACTTAAAAGGTCACATCTATTGCATGCCTTTCGTTGATGTTAAAGATTATTTCTTACATATTAATATTTTGAAAAAATACTGTTTACCTTTATTTTGTTGGAAACGCTCGATGTCAATAATTTTTTTTGTTTAAGTTTTCGAGGAGTATTTTGATTTCCCTTAAGTTTTTCAGTTAATATTACACAGAGTGATTAATTTTCACTCTAAACCATTTCTTTCATTTACATTTTTCCTTGGCGGTCAGGATTTCGACTTCGTGTGTTCAGTCTTGTCTTGTTGTTTCTTTTTAATAACCCAAAGCCCTTTGAAAACTGCGCCTCTCTATGTGTCGAAAAGTTCTCACTTTAGGACTTTTATTTTGACTTCCAGCCAATTGTGACCCGCCTTGTCTTCACGGAGGAACCTGTGTGGCCCCCAATACTTGCCAGTGCAAGTCACCGTACTATGGAGACCAGTGCTTACATAGTAAGAACCCCTCAAAATTGTGGATAATTCTTCCCGTGACCACGCCAATTTAAAAGTTATGACTATAGCCAGAAGTTTTCAAAAAGTTACAACTCAAACTTCGTTTTTTATTCCCAATAAAGTGGGCCTAACTAGCAAAGCATCCGAAACGTTGGCTTCGATGTCAGTCAGTGAGTTTCATTTTTAAAAGTGGACAAACGAAACTAAAACAAAATTTGCAAAGGATGCAGTAAAACTGCCTATTGAAAGTTGTTGTTTTAAAATTTCGTTATGCATCCCACAAATCAATGTAAACTTCTTTGCGCATATAATTGCACTATTTAAGGATATAAAACCAATTTTAAAAAACCCAAAGCCTAAAAAAAAAAATTAAATTCAGAGGTCCACCAAAAAAAAACAACGTATAGATTAGTTATATAACAGCATCACATTTCTTGAATTTCTAAGGTTAGATTATAAAATGAATCATGGGCTGAAATTTGGCATGAGCGCTCTTTATTTATCACCCTATAAAAATAGTTATGGAATTATAGAGCTAGACGCTTTTGCCCTGATATTTGCAACGAGGTAAACTCAATCGAACAGGGTCGTAAATAAATTGTGTACTTTCATGCTCTAAAGCTAGTTTAGGCTGGAGCCTGAAAGCAGTGCTTACTGTGAAAAAGACTTGTAGTTTCTATATTTATTTTAAACATTAGCAGCTACAGGTGGTAGGCAGTCATAGAAACTCAGAATGGGAACCCTACTTTGCTTTACTATGGCAAAGGCTCCAAGGCTTTAGAGATTTATTCAAATAAACAAGTATATCTACTACATGTAGAATATATGAGCAATTTATTATCTTAGAAATTTTCCATCAGAATAACTTTAAATGATAACAACTATTTTCTGGGAGCACCCAAGAGTTTCTGATTTTTTAAAAATCAGTAAACATTGGTCTGAAACTTTTCAAAAGAACAGCAAAATGCACGATTCAGGCAACCCGTTATGGAAATGTTAACATCTTTTGTCTCTTTTCGTGCCTTTTTGCAGGTCGACAGCTATGTAATGACCCAACCCCGGGAAGATTTGGTCGAATGGAATGCCAAAGTGACGGAAACGGCGGCAAAATCTGCGTGCCAGTTTGTCTACCGACTTTCAAATTCGAGACCCCACCACCTGCTCAGTACGTGTGCAGCAAGGACGGAACTTGGACACCGGACGTCACTCAAATACCTGATTGTATTCAAGGTGATTCTGACTCAAGAAATAAAACGAATTTGGTGATGAGTGAACCTTTGTATGGGCACTATATAAAATGTTTAAAAAGTGTTTTGTCCCTCTTTCGATATGATTATCATGATCATCTCCGCCCTTCACACCGAACTATTGTCAAGAACATTCTTATAATTATCGTCAGTATGTAGTTCATTTGCGCAATTTTTGCTATCATCATAATCATTATTGTTCAGTTAATAATTATCACCACAACTATTATTATCATGATTATCACTGCTATTTTAATCGTGATCATTATCATAGTTAAAATCTCTTGGTGCCAATATTATTGTATCTGTCATAACAGGTTTGCTGTTGTTATTCTTGTAGTTACCATCGCCTTCATATCATCATCATCATCATCATCATCATCATCATCATCATCATCATCATCATCATCATCATCATCATCATTATCATCAATGTCGTCGTTGTCGATGTCAATGCTGTTGTTTTGTTCTTGTAGTTGTTGCTACGACAAGCACTGCTTTATTTAACTTTTTACCGTTTTCCTTCTAGAAATCGACCCGAAGACAACGACAACCCCAAAACCTGCACCAACAGGTAATAATAAAAAAATTTTATCCTACTTACTTTAGTTTAAGGCCTCTTAGCCTCCACAGCAATGTCGACACACTCGCAGCTTCAGATTTTTTATATCTCTACGATAAAGGCAATTTATTCATGTCAATTTTGAGCAATATTGTTGTCAACACTCTATACTAATCTGCTTTAGTGGTCAGTACAATGTGTTTGTTTTATAGCCTTTCTAGGTTGTTGTTAATTTCGCTGGTAGAGCCGTCGTTGGCAAGTCTCTACTTCTGAAATTCCCACGAAATAGTACGCCATGACGACGTTGGCTGGTATAGATAGTTTCTCCTTAAAAAATGCACAAAGAGCCTCCATCTAGAACCTAAGAACTCTAGCAGAAGCGGAATTTCCGAACATTTTTATGAACAGTTATCTGTTCCAAATTTGTATTGGGTATCATACCCCATAGTTGTCGTCGGTTTTTTTTCAATATGCAGTCTGTATGTTGAATGAGTAATAATAAAGAGTTGAAAGAGTCGGCTCAGTTTTCGTCTGTCTTTGTTAAAAGCCCATGTGCCACAATTACAAAGCAGAATAGACCTATCAAGTAAACTGTACAGGTTCATTTTAGTCTTTTGTTTGGTGTTCATTCAACCGTCAATGTCTATGGACAATTATCAATACAAATTAACATGTAAAGTTTCTATTGCTTGGCATATTATTGATTCTCTGATTTTTCAACGGTTTAGACCATAAACCCAATATTCTATCAACCTAAAATAGAGCATTTTGTTATAAAAAGAAATGTAGCTTGCACCTATACCAAAGTAAAAAGAATTTTATCTTAATAGAATCTCTATGTGCATTTATAAACAAAGGCCTTATGCCACAGGACTGTTGAATGTTTGAATCATAGCAACAAACTTAAAAACCATCCCAAGTTTTCGGATCAGGATTTTAACCGGGGGATTAATCAAATACATATCATTTTAGTTTTTTTCAACCGAAAATTAGATAAACAGAGCCTTATGTTCATTGTAGAAACTACTAGAATCAATTGTTAATGTCAAGTAAAGTCTAAATCTTTAAAGGCTGAATTAAAGAGTGAAATCTTTTATTAATAGATTGAGGACAGTTACAATGATCAGCGCCACATAACAAATTTTTTCAAAAATCGACTAATTACCACCTTTTATCTTCATTAACCTAAAATTTATTTGGCCTCACCATGTATTGATTGAAGCTCCTTTTAATAATTTAGCACCACTCAGTGCTGTTGATAGAACTCTGTGGTCGGCACCAAGCTTAGTTTTTGCTATTATAAAAAAGGCACAGCAGCTTTTCTGTGAGTTATGCACCATCGAACTTATCCTCCAAATACAGTGGAATCCATTAAACTCGAATTCCGACAACTTCAATATATGGATAAGTCGAATCTAGTTTAGAATCCCACCTTGACTTAATTTCTTTGTCAGGTACCCTTTAACTTGAAGATCTGATATCTCGAACTGAGTTAGCTGTCCCCAAGCACTTCGACTTAAACCGACTGTACTGTAATACGGGATTTTCAAACGGAAGTCTTTCCTTTCCTGCTATAGACACTAAAAATAAAAAGTACATGTATATATAGTGTTTGCCATCTATCATTATGATTCTTTTTATTACCCAGTGAGCCGGATCTCCTCCGACGCCGTATGTGCAGCTTGGGGAAAGAATCACTACAGAACCTTCGATAACAAGATGTTTAGCTTCGGTGTAAGTGTAGCGTGATATGATAATCAACACAAACCAGCTACGGCCTTTCTCTGATTCCTTATAGGTTATCATAGAAATCACTGTTGACATGAAACAAAATGGGTTCATTTTGAAGTTTTTGTAAATTCACTCAAGATAGGCAAATCTTTTTATTTTTTTTTATTTTAGCAGATGGTCGGTTGACCGTCTTCATCTGTCTACATTTATTTGAAAAGGTCATTTAAAACGTCTAGAATTTTGTCTTCAGACAGCGCTTGAATGTAACATACAAACTTGCATAGCTATTGTTTTGAGCATTGATAAACAACACTTCCAAAGTAACAAGTCTCTTGCTCCTTTCCACAGTTTCGAGTTAATTTTGCGAGAAAAATTAATATTCAAATCGGAAAACATTATCGATGACCAATATTCGAAAGCAACTTACTATGATGTGTTTTATATTTCTCTGCTTTCCATGTCTAGGGCACCTGCCGTTACGTCTTGGTGAATGTCCCGAACTCATTTAAAATAGAGATCATTCACGACCCAAGTTGTGCATCTGGCGGGGCGTGTACGCGGCAGGTGGAGATCTCGCAGGGCACCAACAAGATCCTTCTCTCTAATGACGCCGGGGGACCTCAGCTTTCCTGGAACGGACAGGTAGGGTAGAGGCTTCGAAAGTGTGGCCTTTTGGCGGATATGACTAAATTGAATACAACGTGATAACCTAGAAAAAGCTATATAGTCGTTCCGCAAACATCTTTAAGCTTTTAAAAGTTAGTTTTATGAGAAGGTTTTTAAAGCTTTAAACGTTGGCTTTATATTGTAAAGAACTAACTAGTAATCTTACTTGCTAAAAACCATTTGCTCGGCTATTTTCATTTATGACTATACCTTAAAAGTATAGTACACAGTTTCATCTAATCCAAATCTTGCGGAAAAAAGGAGGAGGTCATTATCATTATGATTTTGTCTACAGGTACAATCCCTTCCCGGCTACAGAGAAAAATCCGTGTTTGACCATGTTGGTCGCTATGTAGGGTTCCGCAGCTCACTGGGCTTCGAGATCAAGTGGGACGGGGGACTCTCCGTCTTCATCAAGGTGAGCAATATCCTCCGTCACGGTGACAACATTCATCACAATCAATGCTACCTAACTATATAGGCTATTCGTCTTCATTACCTTATACCGCATTACTCTATTGAAGTCCATCAAATTTGCTTTTGAAAATTTCCAGCTGGTTTTGCGCACTGAGATTCTTTATTTCATGCTTTTTGTCTAACCCTTTTAACTCTGGTCAATTACTTTCACGTTTGATAGTGTTAAGGCATGACTTTGGACCAAAGTTAAGGACATACGTGTGTGTGGGCATGAGTATTAATGTAATAACTGTTTGTCACCAACACGTTGAGACAGCGGGTGGGTAACTCTGTGCTTTAATATTTTGAAGGGTACCCCATTTGCTGCCTTAATAGATAGGTAAGCTATACATTTTCTCGACAAAAATTTCGTCGTAATTCTCTCTCCCTCTCTATATTCTTTTCCATTCTTTTCTTCTCTGCCTTTAAAGTTTAGATTATTATAGCATAACAACTACACATATTAAACTTGTCTTTGATATTAATGCTGCTCTCATACGTGTGCTTACTTAGTCTGCTTGCTGAGCCCAGACGTAAATTATTTTTATTTCAGGTTTCCGATGATCTGCAAGGCAAAGTTCAGGGCTTGTGTGGCACATACAATGGAAACACTGCAGATGATTTTGAATTGGAATCAGGACAGATTGTCTCCTCTGCCTTGGATTTTGGCAACGGGTGGAAAAGAACAGACCAGGGTGACGGTAAGTTTAAGAAAACCTGATCAGAGACAATTAAAAAAAGATTACTATGACTTTTCTTTGGCCCGTGTGCACTATGCGTAAAAATATAAGGAAACTGCTTTTAGTACACAATTACCCAACATTTTCTAATTTGGGAGATAACTTTTATCAAATTAGCGTGCAAAACACACACATTGGTGTTCAAAAAGACCTAATGATAATTGTGTTACTTTAAAAACATTTCTGCGGTCGCTTTGAAATCAGAAACAAGTGAACACTTTTAAAAAATCTTGCCACTCAATGTTTACCTTACACACTTTGCAAATTTAAACATAAAATATTTTGGTCAATTAGTATGGGGTGTCATGCATAATATATTTTACCATGAATAGACTGATCATATAATTGTTGTTTGTTTTACTATTGTTACCCTTTTTAAAGTCAAATCGATCATCAGTGATTAAGATTTCGTTACTTTTTTAGCATGCCCTGACAGTCGGACACTGCCTGGGTGTGGTTCCAGTGCGGACGCCATCTCTCGTATCCAGATGGCTGATACTGTTTGCGCAGATCTCCTCGCTGACCCAGCCTTCACACCCTGCCATTCGGTAAGCCTTGGGTTAATGTAGGGGCGTGGAATTACAGTACCGTTAGCAGTCGAATGTTTATGTCGAGGTAGAAAGCATATTTGCCCAATCTTACGCTCTTAGTTCCATATATCGAGAGAAAGATGTTTTTATAGACATATTAGGCGTGGCAAAATCTTAAAACGGGTGGGTTGTAACAAATAACGAGGAAATAACAAAAAACGTTCTCTATCTGTTAGAAACGGCTGTAATCAATTACTCAACATCTGCAGCAAATCTAACTTTCCAAGACACGATGGTGGCTTTATTCGATACATGCAGCAGTTTCGAGGGGATGGTATTATGTTTTAAACTTATATTGACCATATATTTAACTTCAATGAGTGTACCATAAAGACGCATTGAGAATGAAAAAAATGGATCATCGGAGAAATGAAAAAAGTTTACATCAGGATTAATTTCTCATTTCAATCTTACTTCATTCAAACTAATCAAGACGTGTGCTAATAATAAGGTGATAGTCATGTAGCCTAAAAAGCTTAGTGGTAACATTTAACAAAGATGGGGGTTTTTGTTGTTAAGAATTTTTTTTTTGTTGAAAAAGCTGAACAGCCTATAAAACGGTAAGTAATCATAAAACTTATTGGTACTTGTGGGCTTAAATGGGCTTAAACTCTTGCACAGTTTGCCACGTCTTTATTCCAAACGCAGGAAACGGGCCGAGGTTCTCCACACATCTAGATAGAACGCTTGCATGTCTCGATAGAAAAAAAAGGATAATATTATGAACACCCTTTCTTCTTTTACAGGCGGTGGATCCTAATCAGTACGTCGACTCGTGTCGAGATGATTGCTGCGAGTCAGGCCTGGACTCCTGTATGTGCAACACGATGGAAGCTTACTCCAGGGCTTGTGCAGCCAAGGGAATCAAGCTCTCATGGAGAAGGCCAGATCGATGTGGTAAGTTACTGTAGTAATTAAACGACTCATGAGACATGCTTCTTTTAAATAGATTTACATGGTTGGCTTAAAAGTTCTTCAGACTGGAGCTTACATTTTCCTAAAATTTTGGGTCAGTTATAAATTTTAATAAAGCGGGATCGTTAAAAAAACAAACAAACAATTTTATTAGTTTAAAAAGAGGGTCACCAAATAACGACCCTCTAAAGTAGAACCCAAGTTCTTTATTTGATATGCAAAAATAAAACACAACAAAACAACAACAAAACAGAACAAAAGACTTTTTTGTTAACAAACAATAACTATACGCTATGTTTCAAACTCAATCCAACAACCTTACAGCTAATGTGGGATATCAATGGTTACAAAACATTGCTCCAGGTAATTAGCGTTATCTTAAGAAAAATTCTGACCTACAACGGCATAATTGAAATTGTGTTTTCTTGATGTTTTTACTTTACCAGAGAAGAGCTGTAGTGGAGGTCAGGTGTACAAGGAGTGTGGCAGCACCTGTGCACGTGACTGCTCCACTCTTAACAGCCCGTGCTCTGACACTACCTGCGTAGATGGCTGCTTCTGCCCTGACGGCCAAGTGCTGAACGCTGGACAGTGCATCGCCGATGACCAGTGCCCGTGTGAGAACAACGGTCAGACTTACAGCAAAGGACAAACCATCCAACAGGCCTGTAATACCTGGTAAGTCCTGTTCGCGTTGTAGTAAGTCGGAAATAGAGTCAGAGAAGGCGAGAGACGAAGAGAGATAGAGAGAAAGTGAGAGAGAGATAGAAAGACGACTGGCAATATTTACATACGATATGAAATTGCAATTTGTACGTAATTGCCTTTTCACTCCTCCCAGCAAGCTTATTTTTAGACAACGTACGTGATGCACATATTAATTTTCCTCTCTATCAGCACCTGTGGGTCTGGAACCTGGACCTGTACAACCAAGGCGTGTGAAAAGACTTGCTCCGCCACCGGTGATCCCCACTACCAAACATTCGATGGCAAGCGCTACAACTTTATGGGTACCTGCTCATACTATCTGATGAAGGACCGCGACTTCAGCGTCATTACTGACAATATCAAATGTGGACATGGTCAAAATTCATGCACCAAGTCAATCAGGTAAGGAATTCGACCCCTAATACATGTTACAATGATAAAAACGTCACAGGTTTCAATGCATCCACGATTCACACAAAGCCGTGATTCAATGATCAATTTTTTTAAAAACCTAAAGGAACCCCGCAGCCAATGGCCTTATTATTAGTCTTGAAATGAGTCCAATTCAGCAAGTCAAGCTATTCACCCTAGAAGGTGCATAGTTATGTTATTTTTTCAAATTTTGCATCAAAATTTCCTTAAGTGTTAGTTCTCAAAAAAGAACTTCTCGGCCGACCACGCTTCTGGGTTAACTAAAATTGAAAAAAGCTCGCATATTGAGATCTTGGCTTTTTGAAAATAATAATGGTAGCTCATGAAAAATGTTTGGAACTAGTTTCTGCATGTCAGGTTGTTTTTGTACATTGGGTTCAGAAGCGCGAGGGTCTTAAGACTTCGGTTGGTATAGCATAATAATCTGTAACTGTAAGGGAAGGATTCAACTCACAACCTAGTCGCTGAATTCGTAAGGTGGTATCATTCTCGCAATGTCAACAAAGTTGAATCAGTCACTCTTTTCATTCTCTCTTAGCATTGATATCATGGGGCTGAACATTAAGATGGACCACAATCACCAGCTCTTTGTAAATGGCTTAGAAATCACGCAACTGCCCTACAAGGCACCAGGAATTGAAGTGAACATGGTCTCCTCGCTTTTCATGCAGGTGAGTATGAACCAATTTTTAAAAGATCAACATCGTGAGCAGGTCTATTTTCCCTTAATTTTCCTATGCTTACATTTTTCAATCAGATATTCAGAGTAAGCAACTGAGATCAACGAATCAAGAAACTGACGGGTTCGCCATAGGCTTTCTTTGTCGTCTTAGATATTTTATTTTAAGGAAACCGTCCAGAACAGAAAATTATTGATAGTAATATTCATCCCATCTTGACTAAGTATGCCTAATGAGGATGATTTTAAAATAGACCTATAAAAGGGCGCAAAAATATACTCACCAGTAATGTCGCCTAAACTCTATGCGCAGTCATGGCACAATTTCGATTGGCATCTAGGCCTAAATTGACTTCACTTAGATTTGAAACGCAATTACCTAACGAAGTTAAAGCTGGTAACAGTGCAGCTTAAGTTTAAGCAATATAAAAATAAAAGTTCAAGCAATATCTTAATCAAAAGATCTGTTTATGATAAACGTATATTTTATTAGGTGTTTTACGTTAAAAAACTACCATAGTTCACAAGGTCCAGCTTAAACACACTCGAATTGAACGAGGGTAGAATAGTGAACAATGGTTGTTACAAAACGGAAATATTTAAGGTGAGTGGTGTCTTTACCTTTCATACTATTTGATAGATTTAAATATTTGTTAAGACGTGTCACGAAGATGTGACACAGTCATCAAAAATTGCCATTACATCTCAGGTTTAACTTAATTACAAAGAAAACTAGCTCAAAGACACATTTAAAATACCAAGCCTATCAATCTACGATCTGTTTCCCTTCAGGCTGTCCTCGGCAACGGAGTGACAATACTGTGGGATGGTCGCACCAGAGCCTACATCAAAGCGTCCGCTGCCTTCATGGGAAAAACAATCGGCATGTGCGGCACATTCGATGGTAACCAGAACAACGACTTCAAGCTGTTGAACGGCTCTATTGAGACCAATCCGAACGCATTTGGGAATCATTGGAAAACAGTGACCTCTTGCAGTGACATGCCATTGGAGATTCCGCCGGATCCCTGTGAAGCAGACTCGCAAATCAAAGCCAAGGCTATGGCCCTGTGTGATCAAATGAAAAGTGATATTTTCAAAGGTAGGTCTACGCTATACTGGAAAGACGTTGCAAGGGCCGATTGTAATGATACATTTTTTTTAAAATAAGCCTAATCCACCGTGGTAGCAACGATTGAAAACGGAAATAAAGAAAAAGATTGCGTTAAATTAAAGGACAGTATAAATGTTGTGGGCTTGTTCTACGATATATAGCCATTAATAGTAGCAGTGCATATGAAGTCCTTTAGGTTGTAATATTTTCAACCGAATTATGGTATGGTAACTGGTATTATGTCAGGTTAATAAAAACATTTATTTTAGGCTACTTGTATGATTTTGTTACAATGCCAATTTATAAGTAATTTGATAAGCATTTTTATGGATTTTATGAAACAAAATTAGTTATTGGTGGAAAACCCATCGATCGTTAAGCTTTTAATTTATTTTCATGCAGATTGCTTTGGCATCGAAGACGTGACGCCATATTACGAAGACTGCGTGTACGATTTGTGTGCTTGCTCAGACAACATGAAAGACTGTATGTGTCCAAACATTGGCAGTTACGCCGACACTTGCGCCGCCAAGGGGGTCCCTATTGACTGGCGACTTAGGATTCCTGAATGCAGTGAGTTGATTATTTTGACCTGTAAATTATTTTCCTCCAAATTGTTATTAATAAGACTTCAACTGATAAATAAACAGATGCATGGTGCGTTCAGGTTTATGTTTGTTAGAAGACTCTTTCAACATCTGACCCAATGGCTTCCTTGTTTACTCTAAGTAGGTGTTGTTCATCATTCAAGGTCTTAACAGCAAAACTATACGAGTAATTAGGATGATTTAATTTGTATAGTACAAAAATAAACCAACTAAAAACAAACTCCAAATAATGAAATAAAATGATCATATTAGTCACGCCTGTAATCTATTTGTTTCTTTTTAGACAAGGCGCATAATAAATATTGGCTGAAAGCATTAAGGTATGAAACTAGCACTGCAGTGGTTTGAGGTAGGCATTAAGTGAAAACTGCCAAAGAATGTTTCCTTTTGTATGACTCGAATCCTCGACTTATAGTAGGTCCTTAGCTTATTCCATGTCGCTACTTTATATAGTCCTATCCCTAATAAACTGCGTTGTGTTCGACTTGCAGTGATCCAGTGCCCACCCGATCAGGAATACCAGGTGTGTGGGAGACCGTGTGAGCGGTCGTGTCGCGACCTGTCCTCCAACACTGACGCAGCCTGTGACACCAAGTGTGTAGAGGGCTGTAACTGTCCTGCCGGCCAGACCCTCAGTGACGAGGGCGTGTGCATCCCCTTCGCTGACTGCCCTTGTTTCTTCGACGGTCGAGAATATCAGCCCGGCTTCTCCGCCCTTATGGGATCGAAGATTTGGTAAATTGACGTTCCATCCCTACAAACATTTATGCTCCGACGACAGCACAGCATAAAAATGTTCACGAAAAACTTCGTATGCAATTACAAAACGACAAATTAGTTTCCTTTTCTTGCTCTTGTCCCTTTCTATTCTTTACTAGTAACAAAAAGTGGTAAACATAATTGCAATAACAAAAATGTTACCAAAACCAGTAAAAAAGTTGAAGTATTTTAATCTTTTGGGTTTTAATTTGTGAAAATATGTTAAAAATTGTGTTTTATATCATAGAAATGTTTTTTAACACACACACACGCAAATTCAAACACATTTTTTTACTTTTCATGGACACTCTGGGTCACTCTCCAACCAATCAACATTTCCACATTTTCACCAAAAAGAACCTACATGAAGTTTTTTCGCCTAAGGTTTTTAAGCATATTTACCTTTTCCTGATACGAAATAATTGAAGCGAAAAGTTAACGGACATGTGTAATTAATCACCAAACAACGAAACTCGAACCTAATCATTACACCCTCTGCTGATGTGTTTCAAATATACAGCGTCTGTGAAGGCGGCCTGTTTTCTTGCACCACGATTGACTTCCGGAACGCCGACTCTCTGGACAACACGTTCGAGATTTGCCAGGACAACAGCATCTACTCGACCTGTTTGTCCAACTGTCGGACGACCTGTGAGAACAAACTGGACCCGCCCACCTGCAGCTCTGCCGGGTGCCTGCCTGGTTGCGAGTGTGTGACCGGCTTTGTTTATCACGAAGACAGCTGTGTGAACGCCACTATGTGCCCGTGCTTCCACGGAGGCAAGGCTTACTATGAGGGAGATTCTTACAGTCAAGACTGTAACGAATGGTAAATAATCATTTTTGTTTTCTAGTTAAACTGTGTCACCATAATAACTGTGATATCGGAATTGTTTACCCGCCTCTCTTAAAAAAAATAGATGATGAGGTCTGAACTCATCCCGCGCATCTTTGAAAATGAATTTGAAATGATGTTTTGCACGTCTTTTGTTAAAACATCAATGGGACATTTAGTATAAAGAAAACATGGCATGAAGCTTTGCATAAGTCCTTAACAGATATTTTTATTCTCATTTGCTTTGAAATCGTGTTCTATTCCCGAAGGACACATGTTACATAAAAAATGCTGCCAAATCGGTTTATTTCTTTCCCTCTCCTCTCCCTTCTCTCTATAACCATCAATCTATTTCCCTTTCGCATTTTCGCCCAACTGTTTTTGCATGATCTCTACAGCACTTGCTTGAACCACCAATGGCAGTGCACTCAGCGCGACTGTCCGTCCACATGCAGTGCTTTCGGAGAGTCTCACTACACGACCTATGACGGGAAAGAATTTGAGTTCCAGGGAGTATGTGACTACGTTCTGTCTCAGTCTATTCAGGGCGGACCACACAAATTTGTGATCACTGCCCGCAACAGCCAGTGCGGAACTTCAGGGGTGACCTGCTTCAAGCAGCTCGAGTTTACTGTGGGCACAGAAGGAACTTCGGATTTCTAC
>BMAT01005992.1:469238-480037 GCA_019649035.1 Elysia marginata | reverse complement strand
CTTTTTTGCAGGTTTTTAACATATTCATCTGTAAAAGTTTTACTGTAAAAAACTCAAAATCAATATAATGATATGATCCAGTGCCTTGTTTTAATATAATTTTTTTTTCAAAAAGACAAAGTCACACCTAAAAGAGCAATTTTTTATTCAAATAAATCGTAGCACCCTAGTGCTGAAATCCTGCAGATCAAGGTGTGATCATGACAACTGACATTAAAGAACTTTTAATTTGAAAATAAGCATTTATGTAATTATAATGCTTCAAATGATCAAATCAGGAGCCATCTAGATTTATTTCTATTTCCAAGGAGAAAAAAACAATCATCAATCTACTCTGAATTCTAAGTACTCTTGAACGATCGCAGTCCCTTGACACTTTGTTTGTCAAGTCTATATCAATATCGACATAGATTTAACTGCTCTCTGAAAACCATTCTCTGACAAAATAAAGGTATCGATATCGATATATTTTTATCAACCTGGCAATGTCTTGAGGGACAGTGATTGTAACTTAAGTTCAGACAGTGCTGAACTCTACATTAGTAGTAAATAGTAGCCTACTTGTAGAACATCCATCTGATTGGCGAGTTTATCAAATCTAGGTGAATATAATGAATTTTTCTCTTAATTAAAATCTACAAAAAATAAAGAGTTTAAAGAATTCCTTTACCAATATTCAGCAATTCGGGTTAACATTTCAAAAAATGTATTGTAATTGGAAGACATTACATTATTGAATACACTTATGTCAACAAAGGTCTCATAATATGATAATAATGATGCTTAAAATTACTCTAGACCATGATGCTAAGGCCTGCTGAAATTGAAAATCTTGTGCAAACAGAAATAATTCAAAAATTAATGGTGTTTTACTATAATTTGCAGACTAAACTTAAGTTTGTTTGCTGCATTTCCCAAATTATGTGGGCTTTGTGCTAATATGATTCTATTTCTAGTGCGTCCTCGTTGGCGTAATGAAATAACATGCACCCATAAACTGAGAATGAAAGGTACTGTGACCCTAGATTTAAAGCCTGTGGGATACATTAGAGTAAGGTGCTACAAGTAAACAAGGGAGGATTTCCTCAGCGGGGCACATATTCTTAATACTCGGACCAATGTGAACCTTGGAATCACTTCCATACCGACGCGCCACTTTGAAATTAATTTAAAGCACTAGATAAACTTGTTACCTGCTACAATATGACTAATCCAATGTTAATGGATGAATATTCACTGGACATTGGTCCAGTGCGTTGTATTTTTATATAAATGGAATTTTCTTTCACCACTCGGGACAACGCAAGTGTATATGTGACGCCATTTTGTAAACAGGCTTCTTTCATTTCGTTACTTTTACTGGCGCGTCGGTATGGAAGTCTTCCCTGAACCTTTTCAAATTTGCTGCTTTCTCACTAAATTGTTTATCCCCAAGGATAGAATAGATTTTTTCAGGCTCATGCCGATTTTGCTTCTTTCTCAAATTTGCTGCTTTCTCAATACATTATTTCTTTAGCTACTTGGGGGTATGTGCCCCTCTGCGGAAATCCTTCCGTAAACAATACTATTACTAAGTATTAGTCTAGTAAAAAAATTAAAATCCACACATACTCCACAAAATAAGTACTATTTGGATCTAAGCAGTACGCTGGTCTACATCTGAATCCTGATAAAATGCTGTGTTAGAGGGCAGGCTAGATTTTTAGACCTCTAGAGGCTTTCTAAGATTAGATTCAGTCTTCTACTTCCACTAGATCTAAATAACATTATTCAAATGTTATTTCGGAAAGACTTCCATACCGACGCGCCAGTAAAAGTAACGAAATGAAGGAAGTCTGTTTACAAAATGGCGTCACATATACACTTGCGTTGTCCCGAGTGGTGAAAGAAAATTCCATTTATATAAAAATACAACGCACTAGACCAATGTCCAGTGAATATTCATCCATTAACATTGGATTAGCCATATTGTAGCAGGTAACAAGTTTATCTAGTGCTTTAAATTAATTTCAAAGTGGCGCGTCGGTATGGAAGTGATTCCGTTATTTCATAATAAAATTTCATTAAAGCTATACCTATAGACCTATCTATTTATTTGTAAAAGAGACCTAGATCTAGAATCAATGACTAGATTTAGATTTGAAAGCCGGTATTAAAAGGTCTGAAAAATTAGTCTAGAATCTAGATCTAGTGTAACCACAGAAGCTAACCTGGCTCGCCAATGGGTAAAGATGGTTATCTTGTAGTCGATAGCAGTCGGTATCCACTGTGTGGCTATCTCTGCTAGATCTACCACATCAGCAACTTAGCCGGGGGTTTTTTTTTCACAAAGAAATTCACAAATAAATATTCCTCGAATAATATTGATATGCAGAACTGACAAGACGACACGCACCTTGACTTGTCTATGAAAAGTCAAAAGATAGAAAATATCATGCGGGTGCTACAGGTCTGCCCCGGTTGGTTCAGCTGAACTGACTGATCGGATCAGGCCACAAGATGGTGTGTATTTGTTGATCCTTGATGACCTTGACCCTGAATATATTAGAAGCCGGTCTCAGTCTGGAGGTGTTTATTGTATTTTTTTAGCGTTTGGTAAATAATTAATAATTCAAAGTATACAAGTGTAATAAAATTTTATATATAATATAAAATAATACATTATTATCCCTTAATTTATCATAACGTTTCTTTGAGATATAATACACTATTTAATAAATTTCTTTGCAAACAAAGTAGGCGTACAGTCTGTTGTCTAGCATTAATACGAACTCGGAATCGCATGATTTCGCATAATTGTATATGAATAGCAAATACACTGTAGCCTACAATCGTAACAATAGAGACCTTGCGCACCTGCGACGATAACGTATGACGTAAGGACACCCATAGGTAGCGTGGGTTTTACAGCAGACGATTGGCTAAGGGTTAGACCATCAGCCATCTTGGATTTCCTCCCCTATGGGCTTGTCCTCCTAAGCGGGCCCGTGGCGCATAAAATCTAATGGTTGTGCTCACAACGGTCAAGTACCTACAAGATGGGCCATTCGGTGACGTCGCCATGAGCTTGAATGGATGTCCTGCACTAGCCGCGCAAAGACTCCCACAGGCTGACAGTGAAATTGGTTGAGGCGCCTAGGCCTAGCTGTTGAAAAAGTCAACAATAATACTGCGTGGTTTGTATGTCACTCTTCCTCCCCCTGTTCTTTCTTTCTCTCTGCCTGCCTGTCTCTTTCTGTCTGCTTATTTATATATCTGTTTGTCTATATCTCTAGCTGTTTTTCTCTCTTTCTTTCTCCGTCTCTCTCTCTCTCTCTCTCTCTCTCTCTCTCTCTCTGCCTCTTGCCTCTGCCTGTCTGTCTGTCTGTCTCTGTCTCTCTGTCTGTCTCTGTCTCTCTGTCTGTCTCTGTCTCTCTGTCTGTCTCTGTCTCTCTGTCTGTCCCTGTCTCTATGTCTGTCTCTGTCTCTATGTCTGTCTGTCTCTCTCTATATAGAGAGAGACCTCTTTGTTTCAAAGTTTATATTTTCTTCCCGT
This sequence comes from Elysia marginata, assembly GCA_019649035.1. Classification (NCBI taxonomy): domain Eukaryota; kingdom Metazoa; phylum Mollusca; class Gastropoda; family Plakobranchidae; genus Elysia; species Elysia marginata. Next base: position 476,502 of record BMAT01005992.1, on the reverse strand, counting down.
ATAATTGACATGAGAGTCACAGGACAAGTTGTCATCAATAATAAATCCAAGTCTTTTGACTTTTTCTTTGTGAAAAATTGGACAGTTTAAAAACAGGCTCCCAAATAAATGTCTCTGTCTGTAAGGACTGTAATTTATCACTAATGCCTATTAAAATAGTTTCAGTCTTGTTGCTGTTCAGTTTTAAATTGTTAAGAGTCATCAAATTTTAATGTCTTTTAAGCACAATGTTATTTTAATTCCTGCGGCGGAGCATTTATTGGGAGAAAAGGATGCGTAGAGCTGCGTGTCATCAGCGTACATAATATGGACTCGCAAGTTAAGTGCAGATATTATTTAACATGAATATAGATCGTGTACAAAACAGGCCCTTGAGGGTCTAGCCGACTAAGTATGACTCAAACCATTTTATTACAGTGCCTATTTTACAAAAGAAATTTTAAAGAACTATATATACAGTAGGCCTATGTCATGATCAGTGGTGTCGAAGGCTACATAGGCCTATAAGTCTAAGAGATGAAGAATAGAAGCTTTTCCATCCTCTGCAGCATTCAAATGATAATCTTCTGTGTGTATAAGGGTAGATTCCGCCGAGTTATGCGCCTAGTAGTTATGCACCAAGTCGGACGCCGCATCAGTGACAAACGGCGTGAAAAAAGGCTGTGTCCTCGCCCCCGCCCTCTTCAGCATGATATCCTCGGCTACGCTGACAAATGCCTTCCAGGCATGTGATGATGGAATCCCAATCAAGTACAGGATGGACGGCAAGCTGCTCAACCTCAGGCGTCTGCGGGCTGTCACAAAGGTGAAAGAGACTGTCGCCAGAGACGTCTTGTTTGCTGACGAATGCACCATCAACGCAAGAGCAGAATAGCAGGTGCAGAATTAAATTAACTGCCTCTCAGATGCCTGTAACAACTTCGGTTTCACCACCAGCACCAATAAGAATGAAGTAATATACCAGCCTGCCCCAGAAAAGCTGCATCAGGAGCCCCATGTCACAGTCAAAAGGCAGAAGCTACAAGCAGTGTATAAATTCACCAACTTGGACAGTATCCTCTCACGAGCGGTGAATGACGACGTTGAGGTCAACAATAGAATCGCCAAACCCAGCGCTACATTGGAAGAGTCCGTGTGAATATATGAGAGCGAAGGAGGTTCGTCTGACCACCAATCTGAAGGTGTACCATGCAGTGATTCGCACCACCCTCCTTTACCGTTATGAGACCTGGACAGCCTACTGCAGGCACGCCCGAAGGCTCATTTCCACTTGAGCTGCCTCTGCAGATTCCTCGCATCAGATGGTAGGGCCAAATCCCATACATGGAGAGTCTTGAGCGAGCCGACATGCCCAGCGGCTCCACCTTCCTACAGAGCCTATGATAATCGAAGTGCAGTATCTACCACATGACTTGTCCTGCAGATAGTGCACTTTTATTGTAAGGGACAAAACAGAAAGCACAGGCCAGATAGGCTGGACACATTGACAGGATGCTTAACAGCCCACTGCCGAAACAGATGTTTTACAGCAAGCCACCTCCGCTTCAACTACTACTACCACTTGTGTCTTACTTGCGGACGACCATTCAGGGCCCAGATTGGACTTGTCAGTCATCTGCGGACCCACAGTCACCGTTCATCAATCTAGAATGAAGTCATGGGCATCTTCGACTCCAAAGGACGAACATCATGATGATCGTCATCATCATCATCATCATCATCATCATCATCATCATCATCACTAGTAGTAGTAGTAGTAGTAGTAGTAGTAGTAGTAGTAGTAGTAGTAGTAGTAGTAGTAGTAGTAGTAGTAGTAGTAGCTGTAGCTGAAAATAGCTCAAGAAGAGTACTATACAGAATAAACTTCTCATGCAAAGTTGAAAGTATCGGATTGAACGCAAAGAAGACAAAGTTATGCGCTGCATATAAAAGGAAAAGAAGGTCTGCCTGATGATCAGACAGAAATCGCAGTCAACAAAAAGGAGCGTAGTGGCGGCATTGTATAAGCTATTTTTCTCTAAGTGGCAAGGCGGTGGGTGCCGAAGCATCTATAAGTCGAAGGTTCGGGTCATACTAAAGGCAAACAATGCGGGCATATCCACTAAAAAGCCTACTTCTCTCCACTGCTAATGTCATACCTTTAAAACCTTTCAACCATTTAGTAGTAGTAGTAGTAGTAGTAGTAGTAGTAGTAGTAGTAGTAGTAGTAGTAGTAGTAGTAGTAGTAGTAGAAGTAGTAGTAGTAGTTGCACTAGTAGTAGTAGTAGTAGCAGTAGTTGCAGCAGCAGCAGCAGTAGTAGTAGTAGTAGCACAGTGGAACTTCAAATTCGGGAACCTTGATAATCAGGAAACCCGGGAAATCAGGAAGGATTTAGAAGAAACGAAATTTTTTTTTAAATTGCCCTGTTAATCGAGAAGAAGGACCAGGCAAATTGAGGAGCTTTTATAAAATTTGCATGTAAAGTAAATAACACAAATGGGAAGAATAGAAAAGCGTAAAAGCGCTTAAAAGAGAGATAAGAGCAAAACTAAGAAGAGATAAAACTAAATAGCTCGAGGAAGAATGTGACATAACCGAGGCTAATGTGGAAAGGAAATCATAGTTCTTTAACAAAGAAAAAAAAGTGAAGGGCGCTTTGCCGCAAGTCAAAGGCAAGGAAAAAAGTCAAAGCCTCAATAACAAAGAGGGTAACACATTGACAGAGGTGAATGATATTTTGAAAAGGTGGCACGAGTATGGTCAGCAGCTGTTTGATACCGGAATATCAACAGCTCAAGAAGAGTACTATACAGAGTAAACTTCTCATGCAAAGTTGAAAGTATTGGATTGGACGCAAAGAAGACAAAAGTCATGCATATAAAAGGAAAAGAAGGTCAGCCTGAGATCAGACAGAAATCGAAGTCAACAATAAAGTCCTAGAAAAGGCATTTTAAGTATCTAGGCTCCATATGATAAAGTCTTCAGGTGGAACACGTTTATATATTGAAAAGATGTCATGACCAGGATTGCTATGACAAAAGCTAAGGTGATCCAACTGAAAAATATAGGGAAAGAAAGAAGGGTTACCATTAACCTAAAGCTGAAAATATTGAAGCGCTTCATCTTGACATTTCTTATGTATGGCTAAGAGGCATGGACTCTGATGAAGAAAGAGAAGGACAAGCTCAAGGCAACTGATAAGTTGCTATGCAGGTATCTCCTGTGTATCCGTTGAAAAGAGAAAAGAGCCAAAAAAAGTGTCTTGCTTGAACTGGGTATGGAGATGAGTATGGTAAACGAAATGAGCAATACTCAGATACATCGGTCATACCATCAGAAGTCAGAAAACAGACCTCATGTTTACAGCACTGACGGGCAGTGGAGGACTGCAGGAAAAGAGGAAGACCGGCAATGTCACTGATGGCAACATCACGACAATCACTGGGCTGTCTCTTGACGAGGTCACCCTCAAAAGTCGAGATCGAGAAGGCTGGAGGGCTGTTGTGGCATCCATTGGAGGAGAAACCATTGAACACGATGTTACCGACGAGTGACGAGTGGCATGTAATTTCAGGGGGAAAAAAAAGAAAGAAAAAAATTCATATTTCTTAATAAGAGACTAATGCAACGTCGTTAGAAATCAGTGAAATGCGTGGCCAGGAGAACCATCTCCACAGCACACTTAACAAACAAGCTTATGACAGCTGCTGGTGCAATTCACAGCCCAGGCTTGAGTTGTGCTCAAACTCAAAGCACACATTTTCAGCATGACGCAGCATTTAATTGTGCGGACCCAGGGGATTGCTGATCCATCATGCCATAACTAATGCTAGATGTTTGCATAATCATCTCATGCAATACAACCTTTGTCATTCTTCTTCATGACTGGAGGAAGATCAGAACCCTGAGTACTTTATTTCTGGAGGAATGCGCTCCACACCAACAGCTGCATGCGAAATCCATACAAACATCGAACCTTTGAGACTTCGGAGAGATGCAGCTGTCATGAATATGGTAGAGAGGTACAAAAGAAGTGATAATAGTCACCCAAATAGACATTTTATTGATACCTGGAAATCAACCGGCAGATAAAAACAAAAATCGGTGATGGACATCGCTACACTGGGTGGAGCAGCATCTCATTATGGAGCCTGTCAGGGCCTGGCCATTTCCGTAGTTTGAGCTTCTTCATTTCTCGATTGAGCTCAGATAGTTCAAAGCGGTCTTCAAATAAGGAAAGGTTTACTCAAGGAGGCATTCTCTTTCTGTTTTGATTTACGGAGGAGGGTTTTATCCTTTTTCGTTGCTCTTTCCGCTTTGTTAACAGAGGAGAAGTACTTGTTGAAGACTTCAGCTTTTCTTTGGTCTTCTGCGATGGTTTAATCACCAGTTGACAGTGGTTTTGGATTCTTTTTCCTTCTTTCGCCATTCAAGTTGTTTGAAAGAGACTAGGCTTTGGCACCATCCTTCCTTAAATCAAGATTTCACAGTTTTCGTCCATTTTTCTTTCTTTGCAGCTTTCACCTTTCTCTTGATTAGGACTAATGTCTTGTTGTAGAGGATCTTGTTCTCTATTGTGGGGTTCTTCTCCATTTGTTTTCTCGCTTACTGTCTTGTTTTCACGGCCTGCTCGATATTTGTGTTCCAGAAAGGTTTGTAAGCTTCCCTACAACCTCTGGGAATGCAGTCAGCTGCAGCCTTCAAGATACCTTCAAAGATTGTGAGCAAAAGAGGTTGGGGTCGTCACCAGTAGGTTTGATAGCCGTTAGCAGATTATCAGTTGTTTCTTTGAAGCGGCTCCAATTGGCAATCTTGAAGTTCCAGCTGGTTTTCCGTTAAAACTTTCTACTGCAATGCTGTTGGAGAGTGGTGAGGATTGGGGGGGGGGGTCATTACCTATGTCGTCAAGCACTTGGATGTTATGTTTGTGGTGGAGGTCAGACGACAGGATGGTGAGATCAGGTCTGCTGAGTGTATTATGAGCCCTGTGTAGCAGAGTTGGAGGAGAATCTCTGTTCTGTAGAATGATAAAATTTGTTCTGTGTGATATGTTTTCGAGGGCCTCGCCTGTCTTGTTGTGATCTTTGTAGCCCCACAGCAGAGAGTGTCCATTACAATCACCCGCAAGAATAGTTTGATGTTACTCAGTGTCGTTGAGGTGTGCAGAATTGTAGTTGTTGGCTGGAGGGTTGTAGATGTTGAGAATGGTGTACTTCCTACCTTGAAACCATACTGTTGCCTCAAGAATATCTGTTGGTTGGGCTACACTGTTGGCTTTGACTTCTCCATGTATGTCATTTCTGATATAGGTTACGATTCCTTGGCAGTTTTTGCATTTGCAGGGATGGGGTGTGTACTCTGTCATGTGAAGGCCTGTGTTCCTGCGCTGTGTATCATGTAGTAAATCTACATGTATGCTGTGGGTGTTGAAGAGTTTCCCTACTTCTGCTTTCTTGTTTGAAATTCCACTCGTAGTTATTTGGACAATTGTTCAATGTCTGCTTGTCAGCTTGCTTTGCTTTTGAATGCGTTCCTTTGCACCCTGATGGTGAGGGACTAAATCCGATAGCACACTTATCCCCTGCAGTGTCGGGAAGCACTGTCAGGCGCGGGCCTTTCACGAGGCGACACCCGAGCTCGTATGGATTTCCATTTTCTTTTCTATCCATAATTGCTGAGGAGCCTGTGGTTCTTCTACCCACTCCAAGCCAGGGCTATCATGATGTGGTCTATCTGACTGCTGCTCCACGAGTAAGGCACTTGTCTGTGTCAGTCTTTGTAGTGTTCCCACAGTCCAGTGTGTCTGTCTAACAGTCTCCAGGCATGCTGAACAATGTCCAGTCCCCACCACCTCATATCTCCTGGCAAGCTGCTGAGAGTCTAGTTAGTAGAAACAGCTTCTAATTAAGCCAAATTCTTAGATAGAGGATAGTCACGTCATCGATCATGTGACGATACGAGGATCGTGTTAAAAAACACCAGTTAAAAGAAGAGGGGACCCACCTCTTGACAGGATTCTCATACCTTCCAGTAGATTTAGCAGCGCGAGGCAACACGATGAAAGATCTGTCTTGATCACAGAGAATGCTTGATGCTATTTGCCCATAACTGGGAAAGGGATTGGTTTCTGCAAGAGCGTGTACCACTCACCGATGGGTTCTTCGCAGTTACCTAAAGGGCTCCCAATTGCTTCACGTTCGTTTAGTCTGGTCCCTCTCCCAGGGCCTGTCCGGTTTGGTTAAACCTGCCAGGGACATTTGTCCCCGCCGGCATGGCCCCCAGGTTCATAGAGACACTCAAGCCCTCCCACCGCGGCAAGGTGAACTAATCCAGGAGAGATGAACAAGGTTAAAACCGAATATTTAGGTAGCTCGGCAAATCGGATAAAATGCGCCACAACCCGACATTTCCCCCTTATCGAGGTCAAACTGTAGCGGTAGTAGTGGTAGTAGTAGTTTGTAAATAGTAGTATAAGTAGTACCGGGTAGTAGTAATAGTTTGTGAATAGTAGTAGTAGTATTTCATACTAAGGGCAGACATTTCGGGCATTTCCACTAAAAAGCCTACTTCTCTCCACTGCTAATTTCTTACCTTAAAAATATTTCAATCATTAGTAGTATTAGTAGTAGTAGTAGTAGTAGTAGTAGTAGTAGTAGTAGTAGTAGTAGTAGTAGTGGTAGTAGTAGTAGTGGTAGTAGTAGTGGTATCAGCAGCAGTTGTTGTAACAGCAGCAGCAGCACTAATAGTAGTAGTAGTAGTAGTAGTAGTAGTATTAGTAGTAGTAGTAGTAGTAGTAGTAGTAGTAGTAGTAGTAGTAGTAGTAGTGGTAGTACATAGTAGTAGTAGTAGCAGTGGGCCTAGTAGGCCTAGTAGTAGTAGTAACAGTAGTAGCAGTAGAAGTAGTAGCAGTAGTAGTAGCAGTAGTAGTAGCAGTAGTAATAGTACTAGTAGTGGTAGTAGTAGTAGTAGTAGTAGTAGTAGTAGTAGTAGTAGTAGTAGTAGCAGCAGTAGTAGTAGTAGTAGGCCTAGTAGTAGTAGTAGCAGCATGAGTAGTCGTAATAATAGTTATAATAGTAGTAGTCAGCCTGCTCCTTACTGTTATACACAAGAGAATAGCACAAAAGATTGACAGTGAAATCTCAGAGATACAGGCTGGTTTCAGAAAAGCAAGTTGTACGAGAGAGGCAATATTTAGTTTGAAAATACTGGCAGAGAAACACATAGAGATGCAAAAGGATATATATACTTGCTTCATTGACTATAGCAAAGCTTTTGATAGTGTTA
>BMAT01005992.1:433838-453579 GCA_019649035.1 Elysia marginata | reverse complement strand
AATCAATACAAGTTTTTTGTTCTTTTGTTGTCACTTTCTTTCAGTGTCCTATACTTGTTTATCTTTGTTTTTTTTTCCTATGGCTTTCTACCTCCTTGGTATCTTCCACTCATGATTTAGAGCTCAATCCAAACCACATCTTTATTAAACAAATCGTAGTTTGCTTTCAGCACACCTACTACTTCTACAATTTTGTATGTTATTGTTGCGAATAAAATCGTTATGCTCACTATCACAACAACTACTTCCATTATCATAGCAATGAGTGTATTGCGTTTCTTTGTGCCTGAACGGGAAATATAGTACTATGCCAAATTGCGTAAGTGAGTTTAGGCCGTGCAAAATATGCCTAAGTAGGTTTTTTTCGAATTATAATGTTTTCTTCATTGATCTTTGTAGTTTTTTTTCATAAACATGTTTCATTTATTATTTTCAAATATCTGTCAAATTTAGAAAAATTTTGTGTGATTTTGAAGAAAGTTATTCAGTTTTTTTGCTCTCCTGAAAAGTTGTAAAAAATTACATACGCAAAAAGTGCACGGGCACGACGATATGCATAGTACAATGCTTATTCTTCTTTCAAATAAAAACCCTTTTGAACCTTTGACAAAAACAAGAACACCTACTTTATTAAGAGGTCCTGAAAAAAACAATGTTCTCGTTATTAGTATATTACCAAGTGTCACTGAGATATTTGTCTTGCAACCAGTCAAAATGAGTCATAAGTCAAAATTGGAAAGTATTAGGATATTGTTATACCATAAAGCTTATTTTCTTGTTCTACATTTTCAAATACACCAAAAAGGCTCTAAAATGCTTCTGTCTGAAGTTATAGCTGTTTGAAGTTGGCAGGGTTAGGACTTCAGAAAGGGGAGAAAATTGTATTTAAAGTTTAGACAACTATACTGCCGCTTTAAAGAAAACTAATCATATATATCCAGTAGTATAGTAAGTTATGAAAGTTTTACGCTGCTATAAACTATAATCATGACAATAGTCCAGAGTTGATATCAGTTATAAAGAGAGGAATACAAAAAAGAAATTTAAAACATGGATTGAATAAAAAATTTTCATCCGGTAAAAGCTTACAAAAGATTTCAAATACTAACCAGTGTTTTTTATGATATTGATATTTAAATTATTTTTTCTTCTTATCACAGAAAGGTATAAAAGAAAAAAGAAAGATACAATCAAGCAGCAACAATTTACTCAAACTATTTTCATACGATAAATTTAGAAATATTTTATCGCAACAAAAGTTAAGGCTAGAAAACTCTAACATGGGCAGAAAGATATGCACCTTTTCATTCTATTGTGCTGATACAAAGCACCCGATTTTGCCATTTTTGTACATACTATGTTTTTCCTTAAAGCAACAGTTTAAAGGTGTAAATTCCTTGGCACCCATACCAGTTAAAATTAAACACATATAACATTAAATTTAAAAATGAATCAGGTGTGAAAACTGTTCATAAATTGTTTAAGGGTCAATATCCAAAATTAAAAAAAAAATGGCTTCTGAACATCCACTAAACTTTGAAAATATAATCTCAAAACTAGTCCTTGCGACGTAAGACTGATTTGGATAGAATGCGAGTCATTTATACTTTAATTTTGCTGAAAGAATACATTATCTTGTCTTTAATTCTCATACTGGATTTTCAGGCCTTACAATTGGGTTACACATAAAAATTTTTGTTCTTAAAATCATGAACACATTTTCATACTGTGAAAATGAAAGCAAATAATAATACAAAATTTTCCTCTCTTGAAATAAAAAAGATGGCCTGCACTGATAACAAATGATCCAGCATGTGATACCCATGCAGATGGGGATGGAGAAGAGATTCTGTGGTACCATGTTGAATTCCTTGGCAATGAAAGAAGCCATGGTTGGGTGCGGACACAGCGTGTTGAAATGTTTGGCCCAAATGTTGACAACCCAGATTCAAAGGAAGCAACTTCACCAAAAGCAGTAAGTTTTTTTTAAGAATGCAAACCAAGGGATATCTTACATGCCAACAATTATATATGGTACATATTTTAATACAACTTGCACTTAAGCTATTTTTTGTGCAACAGAAAAATATCTTTTCAATTAAATCAATATTTTAACACATACAAATCACATTATGAACTTGTATTTAATGTTAAGAGGATGCAGTTAAGTATATTTGTGACTTTAATATGTTCTTTTTCAAAGCCCTCCATTTGACAAAACAGAATGAGGAATAGGAAGTGACTCTTGGCAAGCGATGACATATACATTGTACAAGTTATCACCTTTTCATGCTTAAACTCAGAACAAGACTTAATGAAAGGTTAAACTAGTGTATAGTACAGTTCTTGCTAATTTACATATATTACTTTGAGTTAAAATTTTGTTATTCAAAGATTTGGCCTATAAATATATGGAACTTGTTGCAAGAGACTTTGATCTTTGATTGTTGAATTTTATGTCTCTGAACCAAATGATGCCATACTCACAAAATTTTTCAAACAGCTTTAACCTTGCCAATGAATTTGCTAAGTTTGATTTACTGTGTTTTTAATATGCAGAAAAATAACAAGAGAGGGAGGAAAAAGGCTAGACACAACGTGACTGTTGGGAAAAAAGGCAAGCTTAAAAAGACATATAAAGGGGGCAGCACCATTCAAAAAGCTATATCAGAAGCTTTGACTTTGCTGCCACTGCAGTTTGATGAGAGAATAAAAACATGTTGGTTTGTGTCTGAGGATACTGGCTTGAGAGACTCAGTAGCCCTCTCAGGTAAAATCAAGTTTGATTTCTCTCATGGATATTATTTTTATGATGTGGTTTTCAAGAACCATTTGATTTTTCATATTATCTTTGTTGTTGATATCAACAGTTGAATTTCACTAAATATGTCTGTGATGAATGAGGCTCACAGCCTTGATCTATTGAGTTCCAAATAATGAAAAAAAACTTAGGGAAAAGGATAAATTTTTATTGTGGCCAGCTTTAATAGATATATATAAACTCATAATTTGCATATTACATTTCATACTTAATTTTCAGAAGCAAGATAATATGCTCTTTATTTTGTTTCATTTCCTTATTGATTATAGTATACTAAGTAATGAAAGTTTTATGTTGCCATTACCTATAATCATCACAATAGTCCAGAGTTGATATCAGTTATAAAGAGAGGAATACAAAAAAAATTTTCAGACATGCATTGAATAAAAAATTTTCATGTGGTAAAACCTAAAAAAAGATTTCAAATACTAACCAGTGTTTTTTATCATATTGATATTTAAATTATTTTTTCTTCCTATCACAGAGAGGCATAAAAGAAAAAAGAAAGATGCAAACGCTTTTTCCAGTTTTCCTAAAAAGAGGAAACAAGTTGTAGAGAAAGTAAAATCAGTTCAAAGTAAATTTGATGGAATTCCCACAAGCGATGATCAAGTCACAAGGAAATCAAAAAGAAAAAGAGAGAAAGCAGTAGCTGAAACTTATGAAAATGAAAACAGTCATCCAGATAGGCAGAAACAGAGGATAAAAATAGCCTCTGAATTAGACAATATAGATGATGATAAAGAAAGTAGATCTTCCTTGTACGAAATCCCCAGTCCCAGTGGCCTAAAGTGTTTAAACTTTCCGTCCTCCTTAATTGACACATCAAAAGAAGAGCGGTTTATGCTGGATGTTCAGGTAAGCCTTGTATTCTTCGTTTTTTTTTTTCTGGCCATGGATCAGCAGAAGCATAGATTTCAAAAGAAATGGTTCCAATTCTTAAGAAAACTTTCATGTTTTATTCTAGATATTTTTCTGTAAGACTACACCATACATGTATAAAACAAACTGGTCATTAAAATAAGTCACAGAGTTGCATGATTTCATGTTGACAATTTGCTTAACTATTTTTTAGTAAGAAACAGATGAAATTACATTTCATTGATTAAAGTTCTATATTTGTTAGCATCTCTTTTAGAACTTTACTCATGATACTCACAAATAATATTTGCATGACTATGATTAATATGATGCATCAATTTAAGTTTAACTTTTTGCTCACATCAAATATCTCATCCAAAGATGTACAAGAGAAATGAAAAAGCCTTTGAAGAGGATGTGAAGAGCTTTATGACAAGGCAAGGATTAAACTTATCTGCACCCCCAGTGTGGCACAACGTTAGAGTCAATATTTTTAGTATCTTCTTGGCAGTTTATGAGAGAGGAGGATATGACCTGGTATGTTATTGCTGTTGTGAATGAAAAAATTAAATGTAAGCATCAGCTATCCAAAAGAAAAGGATTGGATTAATGTTGATTTGTTGTTGTTGTAAATGTTTTTCTATTCAAGTCAGAAGAATCTGATGGCTATTATATTGGAAAACTTTCTTGTTAAAGAAAGAGGTTATATTCCGAAAAAAAATATAAAACTTTTTATATGAAGTATTTTTTTTTTACTTTCATCAGTAGCCTATCTTACTGAAAGGTTTTTATTTTAAAAAGCCATTGTTTTTCATGTAAGTTTCATTATTACAACATGTTTTAAAGACTGTATTCTTTCTTATTCAGGTTTGTGAAAACCATCAATGGGGAGTTGTATATGCTGAAGTTACGCATCAACAAACTAAGAATGGGAGCGGTGCGGTAAAAAAATTCTATACTAGGTATTCATTCTCTCCCATAAGTTTATATGTTTTATCATATTTGATAATGAACATTAAAAAAACATGCTGTACTTGCACAAAGTGCTCTATCTCTCTCTACTTTTTAACCCCGCCCCCTGCCCTCTTTCTCCTTGATCTCTCTTCTTTAAGTTTCTTCTCTCCTTTTTCCTAGTCCTATCCTCTTTTTTTTGCATTGTCTTTCATTTTTCATGAATCTCAAAAAGTTTACTGATCCAATTTATAGGTTATGGGCTTCGTGGGTGAGTTCCACACCAATCCAATCAATCAGCTTCAGAGATAGCCTTACTTTCAACTAAATTTTTACACCCTTTTCATACTACATCACTGTGTGCAGGAGCTAACCTCTTTGAATATCAAACAATAAAGACAGGGGAAATTTTCCCCTGGTTTGCTGTTATCACTGACCACGGGCAGATTTACAAGTGATTACTAGCTTGATGGTTCGTGAGGGAAAGAAACTGACACTGACAGGATGTACGGAGAGACGATAATTTTTGCATGTCTTTAACAAAGGATCAGGCATACATGGGGTACTTGTGGCTAGGGATGTGTATTTGGTCTGCAGTAGCTGCAAGATTTTGCCAGCTTCTAAGTAACCGACATTTCAGAAGACCCTACACTTGTGTAAAGGTGGAGGGGGTGTTGACCGTCAGATTTGTAACCAGATCCAGCCTTCCACGAAAGTTCTGACCAGAGTGAAATGACAAAACGTAGCTTGCTCTGAAGAGAGAGTGGAATCAAGTGGAGAGTTCAAGAAGGGGCATCGTTTGACTTTGAGTTTGTTCGGATCAACTGATTTCACAAAGGTGCTAGTAGACTGATCTGCTAAAATTGGCAGAAATAGGGTTATGGAAGAAAAACATGTGCAGTCACAAACACATATTTTAAATTCAATTTTTAGAAAAAATAGGACCAATTTCAAGGTAATTTAGGGGAAATTTTGTTGACATGAGATCACCCCCACTGTAAGCTAATGCCTCAGCAACACCCAGCTTTTTACATCCAGTTACCTATGCCAGCCTGAGGCCAGTAATCTGATATACTGTGCTTAAATACAGTCGGACCCGCGAAATCGGGAATTTCTGTAAAATCGGGAAATCGGGAAAGAATTTTTTCTATCTAAAGTCATCGTGAAATAGGGAAAGTTTACCCGCCTAATCGGGAAAAAAAATCCGTAAATGACTGTCAATATCAAGTGTTGACGACACGTTATTTGCGGTCTAGACATAGGGAAAGCGCATCACTCAGGCGTTATGAATGAATTAGCACACAGGTTATCGATAAATGTTTGCTCTGTGCTTAGGCGACGTTTAGCAAGATGCTTGGGAGGGGCGTCGAGAAGTCTAACTGCCACGCGACGGTCTCACGGGTCAGTTCATTCCAGGTAGACATTGGTCAAGCTGTGTTTGATCTAATGTGTAATCTGGCAGATGGTAGACACGCGCCAGACATGGTGCAAACAAAGTTGGTTTTTAAGAAAGAGCACTATTTTCTGTGTTTGTTCTTATTCTTTTTCTTACTCACAAACACTTTCTCTCCATCTATCTAACTCCCCCCCTCTCTCTCTCTCTTTCTACCTAACACCCACAAACACTCTTCCTTCTCTCCTCCGTCTTTTAACTTCTCTCTCTCTCTGACTATGTCTCCACCTCTTCCTTCCCTCTCTCTCTTACTCTGTCTGTCTCTCTCTGTTCTCTCTCTCTGCCTGAGTTTTACATTTATTTCCTGGAGAGGTCCAATTTTTAGTAAAAAATGCAAAGACCCGGAAAATTGGGAAAACCCGGATAATCGGGAAAATATGCCTTCTCCCAAAATTTCCCGATTAAGCGGGTCCGACTGTATTGACATAACCATCTTTGTCAAATCAGAGAAAGAATTCTTCCATATTACTAAAATACCTGTAGTAAAGTTTTGGTCACATGACAGCTATCATTGTTGTCCTGGAAAGAACCCAATATCTTTTGATCAAAAGAAAAGGTGAAAGAATAAACCTGAGATGCAAAACCTATTGCTGAGAAGTAATTAGAGACAACTGAACCAGATTTTACATTCCGGTGACTTGTATGGTTAGAAAACTCACCCTGTAGGGAAGAAAAAAAGGAAATTAATCAATTTCATGTGTAGGCCTATATTTCCCTTTTTTGTTTTAGAAATATTTACGCTTATGAACTGTTTGTGACTGGACAAGATTACAAGCTGGCAGTGAGAGCTCTTCAACAAGCTCCTATTGGAAAGCAGATGCAAACAACAAGTGAAGACTCTAAAGTCTCAAACTCCTTGTCGTCGATACAAATCAAACCAGAGGACCCTGAGGACTCAGGTTCAGGTAACAGACAAAAGATATTTATTAGTTTGGACGTTTATTGTTTATTGCAGCAACTCACTAAACATTTTGAACAAAGAGAATACAGCAATCATCAAAAATCTTTAAAAGAAAATTACAAATTACAGGCTCTTCTGTAAACGCAATTAATTTTTTTTAAAGACCATTCACATTAGGCCTTTATTAGCTAAGTGCAAGTTTTACTATTGAGAAAGAGGCCAAAAAGAACTTTATTTTACATTAAGCATTAAAAGTAAAATATCTGTTTGATAAAGGCTTTATCTCAAATCGATTTAAAAAAATTAGCTGTGTGTCTTCAATTGACATTAAAAAAAATCTGCTTTACTTTCTTCGGCCCCATTTGTTATTTTGCTTATTAAAGCTACTTCAATTTTTTTTGCTATTATTATATTTCAGAAGTTAGTGGATATCTAGAATCACTGGATGAAATACTTCAAGTGCTTGGGCAAGAAAAGAAAGACCTTGGTAGGAAATTGCATTTAACTCTCTGTGTTTCCTACCATTTTTTAAAAAATTTTAATACCAGTCAATCTGTTAATCTATCACACCCATTTTTACTCAAAGAAGTTTATATAAGCTTGATATCATACTACATCAATGATTAACACTATTCATAAATTGTGCAGAAGCCCAATAAAATTACAGTAAAACGCTGATATAACCGTGCAAATAGAACTTTTTCATGTAAACCGTTATAACAAAGTGCTGTTGGAACAAAAGATGATAAAGGCAACTAAAATTCTTGACTCCTTGCAGATTTCCCTTTGAGGTTTCTTTTTCCTCAGCTGCTTTTATTTCAGCCACTTTTATTTAAAACTATGGCATTGCTTTTTCTGATGTCTTTTGATGTTGAAGCCATTGTACTTTTTGAGCTCTGTTCAACCACTTCAAGTGGTGTCAATCATTGAAGTATATGATTTCAATGACAGGTTGATTCATGCGTCAGTATGTTAAAAAACTAGAAGCAAAGTGACGGGTGAGAGAGAGAGAGAGAGAGAGAGAGAGAGAGAGAGTGCGTGCGTGCGTGCGTGCGTGAGTGCGTGCGTGCGTGCGTGCGTGCGTGTGTGTGTGTGTGCAATCTTCAATGTAGATGGTAAGTAAAGCTGCATTTATAAACAGTACGAACGCAAACGCCACTTGTTTGTAATTTAGCCATTCAAATAGGGCACCAACGCAGCAAACCATCTAAACTTTTTAGGCAGAAGGCATTTTGGTTCTGAGTTTATTCTAGTGCAATTACATAGCACATGTATATTATTTTATTTAGTAAATTTTTTGTTTGCGCTGTATTTGAACAGTTCCTCTATAATATGACTGATCCATTCCAGGACAACAAAAAAAAACTATTCGCATTCACGCGCTGTATAAACGGACCTTAAGACTGGTGAAACCACACAGCCTTGGAGAGCTCCAGTGTTTCTTCTTTTCATGAAGTTCCAAAATACACTCCAATCATATACATGTACAGTTCAAACAGTATGCTATGCCTCAAGCACATTTTCAGTCCAAAGTTGTATATTTTTTCTAATTAGAGGAATTTTTCTTAGGATTGGTTTTTACTTGGGAGAAATAATATTTGTAACATTTGTAACAGGATATGATATTACAAAAGAAAATTCCAGTGCCTTTTTTCTCTTTTTAGAATGTCAATAAACTGGTAAAAATCTTAAATATATAAGTTGTTACAAAGATTAAACTCACCAGTAGCAGTAAATGGATGGTAAGATGATTTGTTTTTCAAATCCTCTGTAGTGTCTTTTAGTCATATAAGCCGTCCATGAAAATTAAAATAAAAAATATATACATGTAAATAAAAGTTGTCAGCTATTCCAGCAGAAAAGTGCTTTATTGAAAATATTTACGTCTTGTAATGTTAAAATTGCGACATCCAATTCTTTTTGGACTCGTCGCAAAATATCCTTATCTAAACATCTTTTCTATTCCATCAGCTCAACAAGTTCCACATCTGCACGAAATGACTGGTTTGAATTATTTACAAGAATTGGATCTTTTGGAGGGTCTGGCAGGTACAGCTTCAATCAGTGGCAGAGCTCTGGAACCTGGTTAGCTTCTACTATTTTCTTTCTTGTTCAATTTAAATAGCTTAGCTTTGGATGAATTTTCATCTCCTTTATTTAATGAGGAAAAAAATGTACTAAAACGATAATGATCAACTTCTCTTTGTTTTGTTTTTACACTCCAATTTAGATATTTCAAATCCCATGCTAACAAACTTGTTATTTAAATTATCCAAAAATTGAACCATAAGTAAACATTACAAAAGAGCAATAAAATCAATAATCTGAATATAGTTTGAATTAAGCAAATATTGCAATTATCCAGGTACAAATCTGTGGAGTCGTCTGTATACCTGTATATGTAGAGGTTTAGAACGTTTGTGAGACCTTAAATTGTTAGCTTTCCTCTTTTTATCATCTGACTAGGCTGCTCCGAGTCCCACTCTTTTAAAGTAAGAGATGTGCATTAAAACTAAAAAAAGTGTTTCGTTGGAAGAGCTATTAGATACTTGTTTGTATCAAAGTTTGTCATTATCAATTTTGACCACTGTAGAGATAAAACTGCTTTTGCCTAAAACAAGATATTAAAATCAAGATATTTGTAAGAAAGATACTTTGTAGTTGGAAAAGGTTAAAACAAACCTAGTAGAATTATGAAAATATAAACCTTGATTCACATCCATATGTTAACTAAGAAGTAAAAAAGGAAAAAAAAAGAACACAATACAGTTACTTTCCCAAAGATATAAGTTTTATGCCCAGCATTCTAGGTTTGATTTCTTGTCTGTCTTTATAATCTACATTTATCTTTCTTGCTTCAGAGGAAAGTGCTCAAATGGTGCCTGAACTTGATTTTCCAAGCTCCGTGGAGAGCAGTGATGAAGGCAGGAGCCTGCAAGGATTTCATGAGATGCAAGCTCTCCAGCTGAATGTTGGTGAACTTGATGACCAGATTAATAATCTTTAGTTTTTTTGGTCTTTTTAGTTTTTGGTCAATGTTCAAACGCATTCGGATTTCTCTCTTTTAAGCATTAAGCTATTATTGCCATGTGGAATTTTGTAAAACTTCATGCATTTGAGTTACACAGGCACAAAAAAAATTAAAAGGGGGTTTTCCAAAACTCAGTGTTTTGAATTTTTGAAGTTTTCGATAGAATCAAGAAAAGTTTTTTATTTTGCCCCTCGTAAAAATACACATGAAATTATGACATAGAGAGACGTTTTACCAACTGTTGGTTGAAACTGAGGTATATTTTTGTTTACCTTGATATTAAAAAAAATAAAAATGTAAGAGGCGTTAGTGCAAATGCTGAGTTTTGGAAGACCACTCTTCAATTAATTAGACAGAATTAAATTACTGAAAAGAGCTATACAATTTTTAGATAATTGATCTCAAAGTATCGCAAACACTGTGAAGTTTCTAATTCAAATGCAATTTTGTTGTTAAGTTATATGCACTAACATAGAGTTATAATACCTCCATGTTACCAACATAGCTTGTTTGGACCACCTTTTTGTGAATTTGTGATACAAATTACTACCTGTTAATTTTCCTTTAAAAATGCCATGTTTTTTGTTGCTTAGTGAATCTGTAAACTTTGTTGCCAACCACATGTTAGTCTTGTTGAAACTAAGAGCTTCAGGATAAGAGCGCTAGAGCTTACTATTATTTCATTGTTTATTTATGGTTTTTGTCTAAATGTATATAAACAAAGGGAATGTATACAAGACTAAATTAAACCTTAAATCAACTATGTGCTTCAAGATATTCAGAATTTTTTAAGGCTTCAAATAAAAAACACCTTACATTGAAACTGCATGTGGAAATGGCTTTTATGATAAGTGAAATAGTGTCTATTGGAGGACAATCGTGATTTATTTTGAACATCTGAATGAGCAACACTTAACTGATGTTATTATAAGAAAACATTAAATAAAAGGTTCCGATAAGTCACAATCTTCATAAAAAATATTCTACTGCATAATTTTTATCACCTTTGTTATATTTGGGTAATAGCTAATCAGTGATCAGGGGTTCAAATTATATTGAGTTGTGTTGCATTAAGAAACAACTTTTAACAAGGTTCTCTCTCTTTTTATTTTTTCTGACACATATTGTGGTCAAGTTTAAGTTAATTGCTTTAGAACTGTTCATGCAGTTTCAGTTTGTATCTTTATTAGCTTTTATGAATTTGATCAAAGTACTTTTTGTAACATCCAATTAAGATCTGCGATAATGCTTAGTTTTTCAAGGTTTGAGAAATTTTTGATTTTACAGTTTGCAAATCAAGTGGATTTCATCGAGTTTAAGTTATTTTTTTTAAGCCAAGCACTTTACATTGTGATCTTGTTTTCAGACTGTGATATAACCAAGTAAATCTTGTCTGTGATACTTTATCTTGTAAACTGTTGGTATTTGTCAGGTTAAGAAATTTAGCATTCATGGATTTTGATACTAGATGTACTGTTTCTACCAATGTAAACTATGAGTGCATTTTGCATGTAAATAGTTTTCATTCTAATAATTTATTTGAAGCTGAATGTAGAAAACTGCTGTACAAAAAGTTTTGATAAGCTGCAAAAATCAATAGTCACATGAAGCCTTCAGCAGATCCTGGTTTTCTTTTATTTTGACCTTTTAAAATAAAACCGATTTCTCAGATGTATTCAAGTACACTTAAACTATGTCCTTGTGACGAAGCTTAGCCTAATTCTAGAGAAAAAGCTAAAATGTTTATTCATTGAGCGATCTCTCACTAAATTGTTAATAACTGGATAGCAAAGCCCAGGTGGCCCACTTGTAAAACCACTTCTAGTGCTAACGAAAGAGAGACAGAGGCAAAGATCACTAAAATAATTTGAACATGAGCTTGTAGGCTCAGCTGAAAAAGTTGTGCTTTACCAGTTTTTTTCTGTTATCTTTGCACTGACAAAGAACTATGCCTCGCTTCCTAGCTTAAAATAAAATCTATCAAATGTTTGATTTTCAACCCTTTCTCATACATGTGTTGAGATAGTCACCCTCTCTCAATGATAAGTAGCAAAGAAAACAATTCCTTTAAACCAAAATGAGTTTAAACCGTAATTATTTCAGGATCTAAAATTTCGGTTTTAAAGGTATATCCAATCTCTGCTAAACTAGTTATTGAGGTAAACTAAATGATATTTATGTCAAAACCATAATATTTGAAAAATGTTGTCATAATATTTGTTGCAAAGTGTTAATTGTTTCAAAATTTTTTGGTCTTTTCTGTTGTGGTTTGTATTACATTATATTAATTATTATTTTTCAATGAGATCACTTCAAGGTATTATAGAATTGTGTCCAGACAACGGACAATGCAAAATCATTAAATAAATTATTTCTATGAAAAAAAGCACACAAAAAACCCAGCCATATTGCTCTTCCTTATTTTCAGGAATCCAAGAAAGGATAATAAAGCAATTATACTTATAGTCACCCTGTTTTGTCTTTCTTACAAAATAAAGTTGTCTTAAGTTTATGATTCCACAAATAGTGTCTTTTTGCAAAGCTATCAATGTGTTTCTTTCCAAGGTTGAAAATATTCCACAATAAAAATTAGATTTAGCATAAGTTATGCTTTTTAAAAAAAAACTTAGCATTCCCAGTGTTGTTTAGTTATCACTCCCGAGGTCTGCATCAAATTTGGAAAGATTTCACTGAAAATTTAGCGACTCATACATTTTGAAAATCAACAAATTTGTCAATGAAAATGCACAAAATTGCAGCTGTTTCCATGGCGACCATGATAACTAACAATTTTATCACTTGTTTCCCTCTTACTTGATCATAAATCTTCAAATAAAGATAAAATATCTCAAAGTGATTCTATCCCTTAATTTTAACTGATACACAGTGGAAACCTCATAATTCAAATCTCTTGGGAATACTGAAAAACTTCTATTTAATAGGTTAGGAATTTTACAAAAAAAAATCGTTCATTTTCTCAGCCAGTTCTCTATTATGTAACTTTTGATAGTAACTCCCTCTGTCTCTCATACACTGCCCCTTTCTAACACAAAAGCAAAATGATTCAGTGGGCCACAGTCACAACTGTTTAGAAATCCTGGAATGGCACCTTTGTGCATTTATCATTTAAAAAACGTGGTTTAACTCAAGTGTTAAAGCCTTTCATCTTTAGGAGAAATATAATTGCTAGGGGTCAGTAGGAAAATTCTGCAGGCTGCTAAAGTGCTATATAAACTTTGAATTTAAAGAAATAAACTTAACTGAATCTGAATTATGAGATAACAAATAATAATAATATAACAAAGCTAAAAAAAAATACAAACCATTACACATGAGAACTTGAATTATGAGAATTTTGAATTATCAGACATCAATTTTGAAAATTTCCACTGAAGGTTTTAATACTTTCCAAAAAAAGTTATAGGGCCCAAATGGAATTCTGAAAGCTCACTTTATGGCAATGATTTAACAAAAATCATGAAGGTAAAAATAGTATATAGGCCCTACTGCAGGAGCAACAGAAGCAGTCACACCAACGGTAACATAATATCCAATAACTCATTAAAATAATTAATTTTCTTGGCTTTGCTTCTATTCTACCATTTAATACTCACCTGTCAGCGTCATTGTGGTTGATGTTTGCTGCTGCTCCTGACATTACTGTCATTGCCCTTTTTTCCATTCCTGTCTTTCATGTGTGATTAATTATGATTTCATATCACATTTCTTCATGATGGTCTCTATGTAGATGATTGGTGGTCTGCCTGGCTTCCTTCCTGAGTTGACTTTTTCCTGGAGTACTGTTGCCATGAGAATGGTGTTTTTGTTTCCTATGGCGTGGCCAACATATTTTAGCCCTCTTTTGCTAACAATACATGTATCAAGAATCTCTCTTGAGGCTTTTAGTTCCTATAGTATGCTGGAATTCTTTCTTTTATAGGTCTATTATCACCCTTAGTAAATCTCCAGTAGTAGAGCCACATCTCAGCTACTTCCAACCTTTTTTCATCTGCTGTCCTGCAGGTCCGTGCCTCACTCCCATACAACATGACTGGCCAGACTTGAAATTTGAGAAGCTTGACTTTCAGGTCTGTTGGCATTCCTCTGTCCTTCCATATGTTAGTTAGTTGGACCATCTTCTGTTTTGCCACCTCAATGCTTGCTTTTCATGGATCCTAAATAGGCCTATTTAAAATCTTTCGCATTTTCCAGCTCACTGTGCTTTATGCTATTAATAATTATGCATGGTTTTCTGTCTTCCTCCTATGTGCATTACTTTTGCCATTTTTGCATTCAGCTGTAATCCTGCTGTCTTGCCAGCACTGTCAACTCCGTAGAGTTTCTTGACAGCACTGTCAACTCTGTAGAGTAATCTCTTCATGCTTGTGATATTATCTTACAAGAGCGCCAAGTCATCTGCATAAGGGAGGTCTGTGATGTTGCAACAGCCGATCTGTCTTCTATGCTTACCTCTCGCATTACCTGATCAGTGTATACACTCAAGGATGTAAATTTTTCAGATTCAAGCTGGTTTCAGCTTTTTTTCCTTCAAATTTGGGATTTTAGTTCAATTATTTTCTCCATTTTAATGTAAAAAAATCAATCATTAATTCAACTCCTGTTTGCAAGTAACCTTTTGCAGTATTAAACTTATTTAAGAGTTCCAATCCTGCTCCTATAATCTTGTTTAGAGACTGCCCTTGTCTATTGTTACTCTTTATTTCTATTTATTCCACGGTACTAAGAGTAAGACTCTCATGTCATGTTCAGCTTTTTTTCATGGGCCATTTACAAGCCTGTACACTGAAAAGGTGCAGTGAAAGAATGCAGCCTTGGCAAATTCCTCTTTCTATTTCAAATATGCACACTTCATATTATTCCATCTGATGGCAGCTTTTTGGTCAGTGTAGAGTGATGCACTGAGAATAGCCATATGGCTTGGAAAACCCATTTAAGTCATGGTGTTGGAGAGATGTTGATGTTGAATGCTGCCAAAGACCTTCCTATAGTCTATGAAAGTAATTTAATTCTAGGAGGGCAAAAAAGCAGCTAGATCCTGAAAATATTCAGGACATATTTACAGATTAAAGTTGGAGTCGCAAGAAAAAAAAATTCCCTAATCAAGAAGTATAAAATATTGGAAAGCACTATATAAGAGATGTAACTAGACATCACCCAAAAAGGCTGAAAGGAAGGGCGGGGGCTATATGGAGGATCAGGTGGCATGTTTTGAAGGTACAGTAGTATTCAGTTTAACGCACGGCACTTGGGAGGCTCAAATAGGGTGCGTTTAGGAGATGTGTGCATTTATAGAAAGTGGTAAAAATTACTAGATCTACTTACTTCCCTTTAAATTGAGACGAGAGAATCAAAACCAAATTGTTTCCCTGGACCACACAAATTGAAAAGGTATAGACAATAACATCAAGACATGTTTGTCTTGTAACCTAGTGGTGTATCACTGTATGTAAGCTGATTTGGCTTAGCAATTATCGCATTGCAACCATCCAACCATTTGTTGACCAAAAGGGGAGGGAATGGGGGGGGGGAGCAACAGGGAGGGGGAAGGTGTGGTCGAGCTGAACACTACAACTACAAGAACTATCAAAGGCTAGCCTACAACAGTTTACGTTACCTGTCAGTGCCGTATGGGTGAAGTGCACGTTGCATCATGATATCGCTTGTTGTGCTCTAAGGTCTACACAAACCATCCCCACTTTGTCCACCTTTTACGCTCCATGCCTATCTACTCACGCCCCTGCCTTCAAGCCTTTCCAACCCAAAATGTGCAAATATAGCATGGCAGTGGTGACAACGATGGAAGATGAGAGTCCCTGCTGAGTGATTCTGGCTTTTTCCGCACGTCTCAGTGGTTGCCTGATCCACTAATTTTTACCGATTTCATAATTCATAGCGTGCATTAAGACGAAGTTGCGTGTGTTTAGGGTATACTGATCATATAGAAAAAAGTCGGTCATAGCGATTGGGCGTTAGTTAAACCTTATCGTGCATGTATCTGACGTGCGTTTAACCAGATACTACTGTATAATACTAAAATAAGGCCTTTTAATGGAATTTATAAGAAAGTTTAGGTGAAATTCAGCCTAAAGACTGAAGATTCCTAGCCCTGATTATAACCACAGAACTGACTGAAATTAATAAAAAAACAACCAAAGCTTAGGTGAGTTATAAAACTTTTTACTTTGCAAGATTCAATTTGACATCAAAATTTATTTCACACAGCAGAAATTACTACATAAATCATTGCAACTTTGCACAATACAAAATAAAACAATATTGATAAAATTGACAAACAATAGACCTAAGTTTAGAAGATGTTTATAAAATTACAAAAAAAGTCATACAGCGACATCACTTTAAGTTCAGCAAATAAAAATCTTATGGCAGAGATCAGCATCAATTGACTTCAATTATCTTTGTGTTTTAATGTAAAAAAAATACATAAACTAACCATGACATTAATTGAGGAATAAAATTTAAATATTGATGCTAAATCTAAAGATGCATCATAACTTTTCTTACATATTGTATCACCTCAATATGTGAGGTGGCCTGCGAAAAACCGGGCACTGCTCACTATGTTTTGAGTAAGAGCCCTTTCAATAAAAAAGAAATGGCTTGTTGCTTTTAAACAAAATATCTCAGGTTATAGAAAAGCTGGAGTTGTCATGAAGTGGCAGTAACTTGATATGCCAAAATTTCAACTTGTGCCTGACTTTTCCTGGCCATCTCACATATTCCGTGTAAGTGCAAAATTGGTTAAACACACACTCAATATAATTATAATTTGTATCACATATATGCTTATAAACTGAAATTGCAACTTTGCTTTCTTTCAAAATGACTTAAATGAATTTGTCCCCAAAATTTTTACAAAACTTTTTGTGATTAATTCCATCATTTATGTTCAATTTCATATTTAACTTAAAGCAAAACAACCTAAAATACAATTACAACAAAACCGAACTCATTCTTTGAAAAGTTAAAAATGACATTCCTTTCCTATGTTTTAAAAAGGACAGTAGTGACCAATGACTTTGTCCATCGTTTTTTCATGAGGATGAATGAATGAAATTGACTTGGAAAATGTAACAGTATATAAAATTGAAAAATACAACTGCCAATACACATGATTATTGGCAGTTGTATTAAAAAATCCACTCCACATTTAGTTATAAAAAGGTGAGAGCTCCCAAAAAGCCTCTGACATCTCACCTGGTCAGTTGAAGTAAAGAAGACACCCCCACCCCCAACTCATAACCAATGAGGCTAAGACAGATATTATCTGGACATATATGGTGCACTTTAGTCATAGGAATTTCCATGTCTGAATAAAAAACAGAGAAACGACAAGACCTTAATAATCAGGATGAGCTTAACCAGCAATGTTCCCTAGTTTGAATGAAACATTAAGTTTTATAAAGAATAAAACATGAGGTGGATATTTACTGGGTTGACTAAACAAAGACTAAATCTTCCACTCCAATGAGACAGACCCCCCAATGTGTATTATAGAAGTGGAACATCTATCTCCGTAAAAATACAGACACCCCTCCCCCAACTCTATATTATTCAAATGGAAAACTAAAAAAAAATACATTATAAAAGTAAGAAAAAACTTCCCACCTTTGAACAAACCCAAGTATTATTCAGATGGATTGCACCTCAATACAGTAATCAGTTCTAAAACATTATTTCCTATAAATTTCAGTGTTTTCTTCTCCCGGTGGTCAGGCATGTGCACATAACTGTTACAAAAAATGTAAATCTGTAAAATGGTTAAGTAATGGGCACAACTATATACAACAATATACAAAGACTTGGGGGAGGTTGTACAATTCACAAAGTCAACAATGTAAAAATGTAAATCATAAAACCAATTCTTAGCAAAACATCATGCATAGCAAACATTTAAGAGTAAGAGCATTTTCTTTTTTTGATTTCATGTTGAAAAGGAACAAAAATTATTTTAAAAAATCTTTCATCAGAAAAAAAAAAGGACGTGTCATGTGCAATTGTAGAGTGAATCTTGTAACTGAGTAACTTGGGACAATTTGTAAATCTAAAAACAAACGATTTGTCACTAAAAATCTAAATGGTGACATCTGTTAACCTTTCCTATTATAATGAAATAGAACATTTTCCTTTTTAAAATAAAACACTATTACTTGGACTATTTAAGAAGTTGAGATTTTAAATTACATATAATGTCATCCTCATGCAAAAAACTATCTCTTTATAAATAAGTAAAAAATCACTCTGCCTTCTCCAAAATAGTAGGAAAGAAAACAACTTTTAGTTCTTGGCCTTGGTCACACACGACGCCGTTGTTTGCTACAGGCACAACATGGTTCGGGAAAGACTGATGCTCACTGTCTGAGAAAACCACTTTCCTCAGCAAGGAACCTCGAGGGATGTCCCACAGAGAGATACTACTCTGTTAAGACAAAAAAAAACAACCGAACAATTAAATCACTTGCAACAGAAGATACAGGTTAGAAAATGAACATCTTTGAGTACCACTACCTGAATCTTAACATTCTTTACAAAAAGTGTTTCCCGATTCCATCACTCCCTGGCTATAGCCACTTATATAGAAAAGTTATCTAAACAAATTTTATTTTTTTTTTTGAAATAATTCAATAAAAAAAAAATCTCAAGTCCAGCATGAATGAGTCAGACGCTTCAATATTCCCAAAGATACTGCTGTTTTGATCAGGACATTTTTCTAAGCCTCCAAACAACACAAAGTTCACAAAATTATCACTTGTTGTTTTGAAATAGGGAGAAAGAGTAAAAAATATACCTGTAAATTGTGCTTTATCAAAAAATAATTTCCCAATTCAGACTCACTCCCTATGTAAGACAAATGGTGTTAAGGTACAATGACTCAATCCATTTTAACATACAGTTTGCACCAGAAGATAGTATATGTTGAAATAGCTCTCTAACATGACCAATCATGTTACTCTCTTGCATTCTGCCCGTGCAGAAGTGCAGTATCTGCAGTGTAAACCACATGAGAGGATACTGCAGTTGGTTTGTCCACGGCAGCATTGCTAGAAACCACAAAAGTTACAGGACATGATATCATTTTTTATACGTAAGCCTGACAGAAAAGAAAATTATTTTTTCTGCTCTTACAATTTTAGAAAACATACAGTAGTATCAGCTTAAACGGACGGCACTCGAGAGGCTCAAATAGCGAGCATTTAGGAGATGCGTGCATTTATAAAAAGTAGTAAAATTTACTACATCTAGTTACTTCCCTTTAAATACAAACGAGAGAATAGGCCTAAAAACCAAATTGTTTCCCTCGTATAACCTAGTGATCTAGATCTATCCACTGTATGTGAGCTGGTTTGGCTTAGTAGTTATCGTATTGCAAACATCCAACTAGTTGTTGACCAAAAAGGGCAGGTAGGGAGACCAATGGGGAGGGGGAGGCATGGTCGAGCTGAACGCTACAAGAGCTATTATATGCTAGCCTACAACAGTTTACCTGTCAGTGCGGTATGGGCGAAATAAACGTTGCGTCATGATCATTTCGCTTGCTCTAAGGTCTCCACAAACTATCCCTACTCGACAGGCCTTTATCCACCTTTTACCCTCCATGCCTCCCTCTTTACGCTCCTGCCCCCAAGCATTCCCAACCCAAAACATGTAAATGTAGCATCGTAGTGATGACAACAAAGGAAGATA
>BMAT01005992.1:347715-359102 GCA_019649035.1 Elysia marginata | reverse complement strand
TAATGCAGATACGATAATCTTAAAATGTGAAAATAAGTACATGTACTTATGCCTCTAGAAAAATCTTGACATTACCCATTAAATAAAACTGAAAAAAAAAAACCGGTAATTTTATTACACAAGTAGGGTTTAGTTCTGGTATAATACCTTAAACAACGAGTTTGAAACAATTAAAATAAAATCATATAGAAATTTAGTTCATCATCATTACAACATGCTGTGTAAAAGGAAAGTTCGTATAGCATATTTCGCAGAAGCTTTAATCCACAACTGCATCACCAAATATCTTTCGCCAAGACAACTGAAAATAAGATTATCTTACGAAACAAAGTCGTAAAGGTACAGATAATCGTTTTCTTTTTTTTTCTCGTTAACAATCCTGTTCTGTAATCCTTTCATATTGTTCATATGGTTGACGTGTGTATTAAGTCCTTTGATAAGCCAGCAGTCCCGGTGTAATACTTTTATGTTAAGCGATATCTATATGATTCTTTTTTGTGCACGGCATCCGAAACACGACCGTGTAATGTTATTAAGTATGGAGAGCAGGCGACAAAGAAAGATATGAACAGAGAAAGAGAAAGGAAGGGAGAGAAAGTCATATGTAGTACATTGTCCCAGTTTGCAAAATATTGTATACAGCTATAAAAATACTTTTTATGTGATGTGGAACTGGGAAGCTATCTTGTCTAACTATAACTTTCTGTACTAGTATTTCGGTAACAAAGAGCCATAGTGAAAAACTCAATTTGCATTTTGGAATTATTACTTCAATGTTTTCCACCTTGGAGAGCCCGTATCTTTCCCACAAGAGGTGACTTATTATCGGCTCTGCCACACATTATCACCAAACACAAAGCCAGGCCTGTAGCCCCGGATTTGTCCTGTAATTATCTGCCTTGACGTTGTCAAAATTGTGTACGGTCCCAGATGTGTTTAAAACCCGGGAGACGAGGTAAGCGCACATGAATACCGCTCGTAACTCTCGACGCTGTGCGCTAATTGTATGATATACCGCAAGCATTTAGCCCTGGGTTGGCGTAGTACCGTAGTTATGGTTGAGGCCAAGAGATTATTTTAGAAATTGCAAGGCGAATAGATCTATAAGTTGAAAACAAGATTAGTCACCTCTATGACACTTCTCTCCTTAAGAAAGTGGAATGCTTTGTTCTGATTTGAATTTCTTTGAAACTTATTGAAAAGCTCAAGATCTTGCTTGGAAAACATTGGCATTGTAGTTTTTCCCCCCTCTGTGTAAAATTAAAAATTTTACTGTTGGATTTTATTTAAGTTGACAAAATTTAAGCTGGCCTGGAGTTGTAATTTATCATTAATTCTTGGCGTTTGCTCATACATTTAAGCTTATATTGATTGTTATGACAGCGAATGTTGCCGGTTGCCGAACAAAGGTAAAAATAGAAAACAATAACTATTATCAGATGAATCGTGCTGTAACATCCGATGTACTGCAATGTTTTCACTAAAGGAGGTGATGTAGTATTAACCAATATACTTATTTGTAAGTGAATAGTTACAGAAGGCGCTGCCACATTGCAAATTCATGTACCAGCCGAGACAACTATACTCACAGTATTAATATCTGGAATAACCACAACCCTTAACTGTTCACAAGTAGAACTAAATTTTGTGATGTTCAAATTTGGCTTGAAGTTATAAATGTGGCGAAAAGAAAACAACAAAACAAAACAAGAAGACTGTTCCTTTCTGTGCCAATACATTGATAATTTTAACAATACCTATACTTAAGAGATTTACATAAAATACCGACTCGGATCATAATATTTCGGTCTAAGTAAAGTGGAAAGACTGAAGACTAGGCTTAGCCACAACATAACTATAACGGTGCACTGTTCTAATTTTTTATATGTCAACATCAACACATATTTGAGTTATTATTTTAACCTGTTTCTCAGAAATACGGCCTTGATAAACACTAGGAATGAAATGATCGAGGAACAAGCCCATGCCATTCGTACACGTAAACGTCAGTGGTTGAAAGGAAGTTTTCCCTGGCAATACCCGCATTACGCCAGATTAATGTCAGTAACTTTGAATAAGAATTGAGTTTGCTGGAAATTACCGTTAAGAATTTTTATACCTCATTTGCGAACCCTAGTCGCTATATTATAATGAAAATGGAACGAGGGTGGTGAAAACAAGTACTACTAGTACAGTACTATAGCGAAGTTTGTTTCATAGCAATCATGCATAGTGACTTATTTCATATAAAGTTTAAATACAGGGTTTAACCGACCAAGCAAAAAAGTTTCTCTCTCTCTCTCTCTCTCTCTTTCTCTCTCTCTCTCTCTTAAAATCTCATTTTCACGTGTTTTACCGGCGGCGATGGTATATATACGCCTACTAATCAACCAATTGAGTTTCCTTGTTTGCGTCGCTAAAATACAACGTGTTGTAGTAACATAAAACAGAAAGGGACCAATTTTAGAGAAAAAATCGAGGCAATTGTATTACATGTACCATTGGAGACAATACTATCATCAGCCTGGCTAATATTTTGTTTTGCTAAACTAAGTTACTTTTCAACTGGAACTGACACAACCGTATATTCTCTTTGCACATTTCTCATTTCTTGGCATGCACAACCCTTTGTGAAAATAACAGAAAGCAGGCCAGCCTAGTTACATGCTAGGAAACTAAGTGAGCAACCTGGCCCGAGAAAACTCATTAAGACCTGGAAACTTACCTGGAAATTTCATTTTGTTTTGATGCTGTGCGTCTGCTTAAACCAGATAAGTTTAGAAAAACAACACGAGCCAACTCTACGTTACACCTTAGGTGCAGCTTTTGTTGTTGCTTTTTTATTATCGCTGTTTGTTAACAAGTTTGTCGACTCCTCTACGATTGCTTAATGTATCTCTTCTCTGATTGCTGATGGATGAGAACAGTTTTTTTTCTTCTGCACATTAGCTGTATAATCGTACCAAGAGTTCCTGTACTTTGTTTAATTCTTAGCTCTGAGGAAAAGGAACCATGAAAGGGAAGCTGGATTCAGTAAAATATCTTACAACAGATTTACTGACAAAAGTACTATAACATTAGTATCTCTTCATCATCATTATCATATCTTCTTTGTTATTATGTATCATTCTAATTATCAGTCATCATACTTAGTTTCATCGCCATGTTTTGCTGATATTTATTTCTCCCGTCTTATAATCAGGCCCCTATTGCTTTCTAATTACAATTTGATACGAGGAATCAGGAAATTTAATATAGGAAAACAAGAGCCAAAAACCCTCCGAGCAGTTTATTTTTATTTGTAAGGCGTACAGAAAGAGGACATTAGAAGCCGTAAAGAAGTGGTTTATCTTGGACACTGAAATAATCGAATGAGTCAGAACTCAAACATTTTTAAAATCTCTTGTGATAATTTTTAAAAACTTTTCGCAGAGGAAATTTCGTTTTTGAAACATGCTTGCCGTTATAGACAACTTTCATCTGCGAGACAGCAGCTGGAAACAATGAGATTTTTGTAGTCTTAAATCATTATCGTCTAATATGCATAGCAGCAACAACAGTCATCGAAGCAGCAAAAACAGTCATCAACCAGTGGTATAAGTGGGAAGCTATAATCGCTGATACCTATTCTAGACACGGCACTTGGAAAATAAAAATATTGCCTTATCTAGAATATTTTCTAGTCCTTCAAGGATTTATTGGGTGCTGCGCATTTTTACTTCAGATTACTGCACAATCGCTGTCCATTGAGTCATACTTCAGTATATAAGTTCCTCTGGTTATACTTCTCTATAAAAACCTTGATAATCATCCTAGGGAAGACGTGTGAGACGTGAAACTCGTTAAAGAACTCCACAAAAGAATGCTGATTTTGTCAGTATGACTAGCAGGTATACTATTAATATAATCTAAACATGGGTTCAAAACAGGTCGGTCTAAAATGGTATCTCATAAAATACTTTTTAGGAAAAAAACCTGTACGAATAGACAACTATGTTGTTTTAGTATGCTGTTTTTATTGACTAACAAACCTGGGTGATGTGTGCATTGCGCAAAACTGTAAATGTTTGTAATGTGATGTTCTGAATGACTGAGTGCGCTTAGAGCCATTTTACACTCCTAGATTGGGAGGATTATAAATGATCATGTACATCCCCCTCCTCCTCCTCCTCCTCCTCCTCATCATCATCATCTATATTATTATTATTACATGTATAGTTATTATTATCATTATTATTATTATTATTATTATTATTATTATTACTACTATAAACCGATGGTCTTATTAAACTTTAAGTTTCAGGTTTCGAAAACAAAATGATGCGCCCTTGATCGAGGTAAAGTATCAGTGGTAAACCAGACTTGATGGATCTGGAAAATTTTAAGGATAAGGCACTTGCAACAAATCTCACATCGTGGCTCCCAGAGCCAACTTGGCGCAAGGCTAACAACTCTACCAATCTTGGTGTGTTTTACCGATGCATCATTTATCTCCCCTGTGTAGATCTGAGATAGCCCAAAGGTTATAATGCTCTTGCATTAGGATGTCAGTGTGCTCCTTACTACCTTGGCAAATCGTAAACATTTGTTGTTTTCGTTTGATCTTTTTTCATAACTCTCGTATTCCCCCCTCTCTCTTTCTATCTCTTTTTTCTGTCCTTATTATCTCCCTCCCGCCTGCACGCCTATCCATCTGTCATTGTCTCTTTGTCTTCCTCCCCCTCCCTCCCCTCCCTTTATTTGTCTCTCTCTCTCTCTCTCTCTCTCTCTCTCTCTCTCTCTTTCTCTCTCTCTCTCTCTCTCTCTGCCTACTTGTTCTACTCTCACATTTTTGGTCTCACTCGTATGCTTGATACTAAACTGTTTACTCTAAATTTTACCACTTCTTCCTCTTTAACGTTTTTCTTCCTTTCATAGGTTGGTTTTTGTTTTTATTTCGCCAGTGCGTATAAAATGTACCCCACTCCAGCCCCCTCCCCTTTTCCATTTTGGTACGTTGAAACTTTCGCTTCACCTATGGCATTACGTTTTAATTCTTGCCCTGTCCTTTTGCCGTGTACAGATTCCAACTATCATGGCCGCCCAATCTGACCTAGACCCAGCGGGTGATTTTGATCCCGACGACACTAGTGGCCGGGAGAGCATGTACAGTCCAGCTTCTAGTTACTCCACGTACTCTAGAGAAGTTAAGTACATCTTTGAACCTCAATGTGCCGAGGAAGATAGCCAGGAGGAGTACCCAGACTACTCACACATCGGCCCACGCACGGCTGCTAGTAAACAACAGAATCCTCATCACCAACAGCATCACCAACAACACCGGATCAACAACACGAACACTAACAACAACCACTTTTTAACTCACACGCCTCGAACTTTGAGCGCTGCCTCGTCGCATTACTCAGACGCTGGAAATGCCACAAACAAAGAGAATCGAACGCCAAGTAGTCAGTATCATCACCACAGCAACCGTCACAGTAGCTTTAGACACGAACTACCAAGCACCGAAGAAGACTCGCTTTTCGAATCTTCCCCCTCGCCCTCGAATTGTCAGACTTTTCAGTACAATCACCATAAGCACCACTACAGCAGTAACAGCGCCAACATTCTCAACAATGATCTCCACCACCAGAATCCCTTGTGTTCTCCCCGCGAGCGCAGCAGTTACGACCGTGGACCAGTCAGTCCTGGCATGGAAGAGGCTCTTTACTCTTCCACGTGTACATTTACAGGTCAAAATGAAGGGGGCTTTAAACCTAATACATACCTAATGTCTCCTCGTAAAAACAGTACAATGTCAGATCACAGTTATTTTTCACAGGCCGCCGCCGCTTCTCGTAATGGAACGTTACCTACCAATTGTAGGAGTCCGCCCGATCGTAATAATTACGGATACAATCATGTGCAGGGTGTGATATCTCCTACAGATAGACCTCATATCCACTATCATAACCAACCACAACATCAACACCCACACTACATGGCTTACTCTAAACATGTGTACCCATCATCCTATAGAAGCAGTTTCAGTGGTGGTTCGAGTTACTATAATACAGGCAATCGAGCCGGGGGCTACTCCCAACACCAGAGACCCGACCAAATTGTCCCGACATCTCCCAGGGACCGTCTTGCCGGAACCAGACCCACTGACGCCGTCGGTGTCGCTAGACACGACCGAGTCTTTCCCTTACAAAACGCTTCCACACACCAACAACATTATCCACAACCCCACCAACAGCCACAACAACAGCCTCTCGGTAACCACATCAACAACCACTGCCAGCAAACTCGCCTGCCCCACCCACCGTATCCCCAACCTCCCCGCTACGACTATCAAGCCCACAGGCGCCGCAAGACCTGGTCACCACCCATTATGAAGCTGGGCCCGCTTGCTGCCTCTTCTTCCACCATTGCAGACACTACACTCACCCCTGAAGGAAACGCTAACTGGAACATCGCCAACGGAATAAGCTCTGACCACAGACCTTTCTACAGCAACGACTCTCTACTGGACTACCTGGCTGCCGAGGACGGGTCGCGCGCTACGGTGGAGCAGAGAAAAGCCCAGAGCTTGTCGGAAGACCTGGATGTGACACCACCGCGACTAGCTCCCATCAGCGGCGTGCTTGCTCAGGTTAGTCATTCAATTTTTTTACTTGAAACACAGGTTATGATTGACGTAACTAATGTTGTCATGATGGACAACATGCAAATGCCATGAGGAACATGTAGCAATAATAAAGAGAATAGTGACCAAACGTAGAAATTTACAGAGAAAAAAAATCAAATATTAAGGTTACAATGCACTAGTACGTTAATAAACATCGGTGATATCTTTCTTGGTGCTAATTCATTGGGAAATTAGTTAATTTGTCAAAGTATCATTCCAAATTATTTAAAAAAAAATGACTATAAGGTCTCAGGGTGGGTGTAACATACTTTCTCTGCATAATCATTTTCTTTAAGTTTTTGACTCATATTAAACGCTCAAGCTGCGTTATTTGTAGCTTAGATGTATTTTTAAGGCTCACTTGTGATGAGCACATTCTCACGTTCAGACAAAAACAAACAAAATTCTAAGGTAAGTTAAGATAAAATTAAAATAATAAACTACGAGTGAAATTTGTGTCTGATATGCCAGTACATGGATCATACATATGACAGGCTAACCTAAGTCGGAAACAGAAAAAAGGAAAGATATACATATATAATAGGATATAGATCATACATATGTCAACAAAGTTTAGGTGTATAAAAATAGTTAATAAATTAATGCTTATAAGGAAGACAGTAAATTTTGTTTTCTCTTTTATATATTCTATTCCGTTTTTTCCACTCTCCCTTCCCTCACTCTTTCTACGTCTATCTTTCAATCTCACAATTATATATTATTAGTAGATGTCAACACTAAGTAAGGTGATACAATTCCCTTACCACCTAACTCAGGTCTTAATAGCTCAACAAAGGTGAGTATGAATGAGTTTTTATACCTCTCCGTCCTTGAGGTAGATAGCAAAATTGAATTGCTTATGGACGAGCGCACAAACAATGAGGTATTAGGGTTTTTGAGGCCTGACTTGTTCGCGCAGGCAGGCTTTAAAATGGATGGTTTCTACACTCCCAACTCCCAACTGACAATTTTCCCTGCTCTTTTAATGAGATTGTTGATTTTAGCTTTATCTCCTGCTTTTGCTGCTCAATCCCAGCAAACAAAACTACACTTTCCATCAAAGATAATTGGTAACGAGGGGGGGGGGGGGTTCTCTCTTATTATTCATAAAGTCTATTAAAATTTCTTAAGTTTTTAATTTATTCATCTGGACTGTCTTCACACCGTGCTACAAACTTCTCAATCTCTTGAAAGTATGGTGTTTCTGTTGACGACATGACGAAACCCTGTATTGCAGAATCATCTCAAAATTTTAACAGTGTCAAGTCTATATCGTGCGTTGGATAGTAATTTTTTGTTTAAGGTGTGTACAAAGTTGGAGACAATACACAGACCTGAGGAGCACCAATATTTAATTCACATATTGAATATACAAAGTCTGGTTCATTTTAACATATTGAAGATACGAAGCTGATATGCTTGTTGAGATGCACAGCCTAATATTGTAAAGATGACATTGATGAAAGAGAAAAAAATAAGAAAAGGTGGAGTGGATGGCAATAAACAATATCGCGCGTTGTGCACAATTTACTTTGAATTCAAAGTATAACTATTTCTGTTGTTATGAGGGACATTTGATCTCTTTCTTGAGGTTGACATAACTGAATATCCCAGGAGTTCGCGATCTGTTTTGTGTTGTATAAGATGGGTTTATAAAAACTCGTACATGTAACAAGGTGGAGAGATTTCATTTAGATGTACACTATGTAAACAAGCAGAACAGGACTGGATACAGGAGATAAGTAATAGACATGAAACACAAGTTACACGAATAAAGATAGATAAAGTATATATAGGTGTCGTCATCAAACCAATTGCTGTATTACTCCTTTTCATTTGAGCCCGTCAATGTGGCAGCTGAGAAATAGATGACCAGATCGAGAATAGGGGTGACATCAAAAGAGAGACTGAGAAAGAAGAAAAACTTGAAGATGTGGAAAAATGATTAGAAGTAAGAGTTTTTAAGTGATGGAACACGGGGTTGTGAATGGAGAGATTGGTAGGTAAAGGGAAAGGTAGAGTTATGGAGGAGAGAGATAGAAGAAAAAGAATAACGCAGATCAATGCGTTTGAAGAGACAAAGAGAAAGAAATACGAAAAAGTCGAATTGAAAGTAAGATTGTGATTTCTGATTTTCAATGGCCCCGAACGGAAAAACAGTACCGGCCTCTTTTATTGGTTTCGGGACCATATTTGTAGGCCACCATTATGAAAAATACCCTAATTGGCGATAATAGATGAACTCGAGTTTGCTATCGATCTGGGTATATTAATTTACCAGCCTTTGAACAAACTACAACAAATTTGATAGAACTCTGATCGGAACAGAAATTTAACGCTGCAAAAATTAGCCAATTAACCAATAAACCATTGATTGACTGTAACAGAGCATAGCTGTCGATACTGGCATGCCTATTACAGAGACTTTCAAATTCAGATGTTTCTATGCAGGGTTTTTAATTCTTCTGAAATCAATGACACTTAGCTAACGGGGGCTTTTGATTGCGTTACTTCCAACTTGACTTTGTATTTAATGAACATGTAGCTCACAGAGATATCACAGAGTGAGATGTAATGAATGATTTTGTATTTTGCTGTTACGTAAGCCAGTGGTCATGCAACAGAGTTTTGTTTAAATTCTAACTATTAAATATAAAATGACTATAATATCTTTAGTCTCAATTTCCCGAAATAGTCACTGACCTGAGCTGGCTTTTGTTTTAATTTTATGGCCTATGAGAGACCTGGATCGTGAAGACGTACAGTAAGACGGGAGTAAATTTTGTCACTTGTAGCAGTTAAGTCTCTGTTGATATAAATTTGCTGAGCATTCGCAACGCTTTCGACACTCATTCTAATCGGATTCGACCATCTACGCTCTTGATGACAGAAACACACTTAGTTAAAATCGAAATACAGAAAAGTGTGAACACCGAATGTAGATCAATGTCTTTTCAAACTGAAGAAACATGAACGAATGTTTTACAGTTTACATAGGCAGATCCAGGTATGATGCATCGTTCTTGTAACTAACCCTAAACCACCGAGGTCTAGATCTGATTTCGGCCTCTCTGAGTCTTTGCAGCGAAAGCTAATAGACTTATACTTCGCCTGCGCATATGGCTTGTGTACTCAACAGATTAAGGTCGCCAGTTGATACGGATATATTGGTGTCGTTTGTAAATGTGGAACATATTTCGTTGAAAAATTTTTTTCGAAAAGAAGTTTTTCCGACACTTGACGTTATAGGCCTTGTATCACTCCTCATTCTCTTGCTTCTTTGTGTTTACATTTTTGTCCCTTCTCAACATGTTTTGGAGGGAGTTTCAGCACAGCTAAGAAAAAAAAAGGAAGAAGTAAGTACAGTGAATTACAGAGAAAAATAAAGAGACAGAAATATTGTAGCATACAGATAGATGATCAGGTTGAGATAAACAAAAGAGAGGATAACAGAGAAAAAAAGAGAGAAATAAATGAAAATAGAGAGAAATATACAAAGAGATGATGAGATTGTGTGTAAAATAGAATGGAGAAGATAGATTTGTAGATAAACAGGTAGTTAGACAGACAGACATATAGACAGGCAGATAAAGAGGAAAAGAGATAATAAGTGTGTATGTGTGTGTTAGAGAGATGTTTGTAGTGAAATAGAATTGAAAAAAAAAATTCAAGCGTGGCGCTGATCATTTTACACAATTTTCTCGCAAACGCCAAATCTTTGTATGTTAAAAAAAAAGTTTGCAGATTTTTTTCGCTAACATAACGACACTAAAAAGTCAGAAAACAAAACAGCAAAATGCCTAACTTATTTAAAAAAATAAATTTTGGCTTTTTAAACACTCAGTCTTTACATTTACTCCACTTTTGAAAG
Source organism: Elysia marginata (assembly GCA_019649035.1). Lineage (NCBI taxonomy): Eukaryota > Metazoa > Mollusca > Gastropoda > Plakobranchidae > Elysia > Elysia marginata. The sequence goes on along the minus strand of BMAT01005992.1, from coordinate 348,561 downwards.
TTTTGTGTAGAGTTCAACAGAAAGTTAACTGAAAAAGTAAAGGCAGGCAGGCGAAACATAAAAAAAGATAATCTGCCTTTCCTGAAATTTTTCATTTAAAATTTGTATGACTTTTATGGACCGAAGTTCTAGCGAAGTTATACATGTAATTCCTTTGTTGTTTTTTTTTGCCAATGAGGAAAGAGGTATACGTGTGTGTGTCTCATTCTTACACCCCCTCCCTCCCGTCTTCAGTGCCTCTTTGTGTACGCATTAATGCTCTCGAAATGCGATCTTCTTTCTACAACTTGGTTCAACAGCGCATGCATTATAGAGGAAAATAATTATACAGACTAAAACTTTGTTTGCCTCTCACAATTCTCAAAGCAACGCATTGCACCCAACATCTATTATGGTAGCTCCTCTTCAACCGAAGAAGCTTATCTGCAATCCTAGGGAGCCCCCTAGTTTATTTGTGTTCTTTTGTATTCTGGATTAGTAGTGACAGCGGTTGTGGGCTTGGTGTCAACCACCTCTTTGTCAAACTGTTCAACTCCAATGGACTCTGAAGCTGTATTTCAATGAAATAGGCCCTTGCACTTTCTGCACGCTCCTGCAGCATTTACCCCTCTGTGAATTGGAACCCGAGTGCTATGAAGCGGGGTGTGCCCAGTCTAGTCTGCGCATTATGGCGGAAAATATTACGTCCTCTCTCATACGTTCCTTTAAAAATATACAACTTTAATCCAAAATCTTAAATCTCCATTCCTCCCTATTATTCTTGGTATTTTGAATTTTCTTGTATGTAAAATATATTGTGCTTTATGAGAGAAATACACACACCCATCATCATCATCATCATCATCA
>BMAT01005992.1:288240-301135 GCA_019649035.1 Elysia marginata | reverse complement strand
ATGCCCGCGAATTTCGCGGGTTTGAGCAAAAATAATGGAACTGATTTATATATTATATGTATGTATATTATATAATTATGTATACTAACAAAGATGTACCTGACGTGGTCGAGTAATAGACTGGACTGTGCCAAACGTTGCCTTCATGTCTTTATTTAATTGCATATTGAATGTCTAACTTTCAACGGATCAATTTGCAACGTTGCCTCTCTTCTCGTCATGTCTTTATATAATTGCGTATTGAATGTCCAACTTCAACGGAACAATTTACATCTTATAAAAAATTTTCTCCTCTCAAAATCATCTCTCTGGCTTAAGCTGTCCTCACGCATCCCCCCCCCCTCGCCCCCAATGAAATTACCTTCTCATAATCTTGTTTTTATCTATCCCCTTTAGGCTACTCTTTTATCCTCCTCTTAATGCTATTTATTTTTATAATTATATTACTGGTCCCTATTTCCTTCTCTTTCTCATAATCTCACGAAGCAACATCTCGGTCTTCAACTTCTATAACATAAAGGTAACTATGCCCCCAGAGCCTAAAACACACAAAAACAAACACGCTAAACTTAGGGTAGATCTAAACCTAGACCTTATCTAGACTCAGATTTAAATAATCTTCTAGATCTGAAACCTACATTATTTTGATGAATTTCTAGAGCTAAGTCAAATTTCAAAAACTTAATCTATGCTGTAAGTATAGATCTAACTAAAATTCAACGACGAACTTTGAAAGCCGGTAATAATAGGCCTATATTTCAATTATGGGTTTACTTTTGCTTTCCGATCTTTTTGGAACTGAGTCAAGTTTTAAACACTTTATCTAGATTATAAATCTAGATCTAATCTAGATTGAACGACGAATATTGTTTTTGGAAGTGTTTATTTATGTTCTTGAACTTTTCACATGTATTAAAGCGTAAGTTTTTACTTTCGATTGTTTCCAATTTCAAACATGAAAGCTGTGACAAATGAACGCGAACTTGAAAGCCGTAGCGGAAATTTCTAAGAGACGATGCACAAAGAATCAACATGGTTCAACATGAATTTGGACAACACGTCATAGAAAACAACCATTTTATTGAACAATCGTCAAGCTTCAGCTATGGCTAGACTCAAATCTCTAAATCTAGACGTTGACTCCGATTCAGATTTTAATTCTTGAAAAAAAAAAGCTCCCCTAGACCTCAATTGAATGAAACAATACGCCTAGTAGGCGACCGGGGTTGGTTAAAATAGCTGTGTAAATTTTCAGACCTTTGTATACTGTCTGTGATGCATGAATCTCTAATACACAGACATACAGACAGAACGGCATTACAAACTTTTCATATATAAATGTAAACAATAGCTATATTAATTAGACATAAAAGGCCTATGTTGAGAGAGGGTGGAAGGAAAGTAGATGTCCAAACAAGATAGAGATGAAAAATTCATTATTTCTAAAACGTTGGCGTTTAAACCAGCCATGCACTTTTCTGCAGTAAAATTTAGCTACCTTATTGAGTTGTTTCATGGCAAACCTCTCTTATGTGTAAAATTCAAATGATGAACACCCCCCCCCCCACACACACACACCAGAGAGCCCTTCTGTGGACATGCGTAGTTCATTAAAAAGACTCTGGCTCTGAATCTAAGCATAAAGACTCGCGACTGAACTAAGGGAACTACTTTAAACAAATATTTTCAAGTTAATGGAACAGCCTTATTAACATAGGACATACTACCTACCACTCCAGGTGCAGTGGGTAGCAGAAGCTCCTTCAGGCCTACAATCCAAAACCCATTGCCTGTCTACCTCCTGCTCGCCATATTGACTGAAGAGGCGATATATCGTATGATTGTCAGGGCATGTAAAGTTGAAAGGGTCTAAGTAGCTTGTGTTAAAACGCTCAGCCTCTATGGTCAAAAGGGCAATAAGAAGAGTCGCTAAGAAGATTGGTAAGGGTTTTGCAAATCTTTTAGTCGTCATGACTATCTGAGGAGAAAGGGAGATAGTGTATGGTGTTAAGGCATGACCTTGGGCTATATTATTTAAGGGCGTGTAATGGTGTGTGGGCATGAATATGTTCAAACAGGGCGACATTTTGGTTCATGAACTAAATCAGATGTTTATTTAAGCTTGTAATGAGATCTGAGTCGAACAGTTTACGAAAGTGAAAACTTGTAGTTGGTAGAGAGGTTTGCTGGTAGTACAAGGTGCATTTCGGCAGGTGAAAGTCTGAGTGAGTTATTGGGATGATAGAGATTAGAGCGCAAATTATCGTTCCTGTTATGGAACTGATTTTTTTAAGTCAATTGCCTGCAGACAAGAACGATAATTTTGTGCTGTATTCTCATTCCTAATACTTAGTCCAGGTTCTTTAAGTCTTAAAAAGTAAGGTCAAAACGGACACTGGAGACATGATCTAGGAGGGCTGATACCGGGCACGTCAAAATACCTTCACTTTGACAGCGAACTGGTATATATATATATATGTGTGTGAGTCGGAGATATAACAGTCTCTCCGCCACACAGAATATTGCTTTTGCAATCACCCTGATTTGAAATTTTACATTGAACAGTATTTGCTGAATTATAACCACAAACTATACATAAAAACTCTCATGTCCACGTTTAGACCACTAGGCCTGATGAGTGCGATCTTATTCAAGCCAACAAAAAATGTGATCGTGTCGGTTTGTTTCCGTCTTGATGGACATAAAGCCTATGTCATCTAAGTCAAGAACTCGTAGGTGATACCAGGAACGACGAAAGTAGAAAACGAGCACAAAAAACTTCGAACAGTTCCTAACACTTAGTCAAGCAGAAGTTATGACCCATACGAGGTGGATGTAGAAAGAAATTGATGAATTCGAGTTTGGCGAGACGGTGTAAATAAAGACCTGGAAATAAGGCCGACATTAAGAACATGAAAGTTGCATGTTTAAACAAATCTTAGGTTCAAACAATTACCTACAGTTTGCCCTCATTGTAATTAACTCCAGTTTTGACTTACACACCTCTTCTTCACTTCCATGACAAAATGGAGCAGAATGTTACGACAGAATGTTGATTTATTTCTTAAATAATTCATTGAAATTTTCTTTTGTTTAATCACCGAGTATAATGAATTCTATGAGATAGATAAGGTAAGATACAATAATACAAGATGCACTTTATTCATCCATCACTGAAAATTTCGTATGGACGTTGAAAGTGGCAGTCATTCATTGTCTAATAATTAAAATTGTAACTTTCACACTCATCGACAGAAACACATGGTGCATAAGCACCATCTAGATCGAAAGCTTAACAATACGTCATAAGGACAAAAGCAAGATTCTCACTGACTCTTTCCATCCTGTTCTTTCTTTTCCATTATTTCTCTCTCTCTCTCTCTCTCTCTCTCTCTCTCAGTCTCTTTGGCTTCCCCGCACCCCTTATTATACCTGCCACGCATCTATAACTACACGGAAATGTGCTATTATCAAATTAACAATTCTTTACTTACCAGTATATTAAGCTCACTCACAGAGGGTTTACTAGGGACGAATGTGCAGCCCACAAAAATAAAAACTCTAAACTTAACAAGAAGTTCTAGTTTAGACAAATTTAATAATTATGCTTTTGCTTCTAAATTTTCGAGACAGATGCACACGAGATGAAACTCTTGTAAGCACCTTATTGGCCGTTTCCGTGTCATTGACATACTAAGCTGTACTGATACTGTGTTATAATACAGAGTGACGTAGGCCTCTGCTTTCCAAAGCTCTTCACGGCGCAACATTGACACAGACGATGTATCTGTAGCTTTAAGATAATTTAGAAAACAGAGTATGGTAAAATGTCTTCTTTTGTTTAATGAAAACAAACAAATTTAAACACACAAGAGAGATATAAAAGAGAAACAAGCAAAGAAAGAACAACAAAACAACTCCATTCTATATTGATCGTGAGAGGAGAGTTGCTTTAGCTTTTTAGCATTTCAGTCTGTTCTTTTTTTTTTTTGTCTTTGAGAAAATGATTTGTGGTTATTGTCAACATTATTGTTGGTTTTAGCCTGCATTGGAAACGTGGTGTTGTTTTTTTTTTTTTTAACACCTTTGCACGAAGTTTCACCCTGGACTTTACAATGAGGGTACAGACACAATGATATCTTCCAGACTATCATATAAAATGGAACAATGATTTAAGCTTTTGATTGTAGCGGGGTTCATGACAGATTATTTTAAAATGTTTTCTTGTTATCAGCTACGACATTAACGACAGTTAGATATCTCTTTATTAAAAAGTACATTTACATAACAATACTATACATATAGTAATGGTGTCAATTCAATTCCCATCTTTTTGTCCTTAACTCTAGTCATGGACTTCACATTTCGTTGTTTATTAGTCACAGTTTTTTTCTATTTTAGAAAGAAAATATTAGTTTCATGTTTTCATAAATCAAAATCTCACTCTTCTCTCAATGACTGATACTAGCTGAGATAAATAAAACTATGCTGGATTAAAAGCAATCACCTTTTCGGAATTTCGGAAAGAGTTAATAAAAACATTTCAACTCGCATATATATATATATATATACTTACACCAACCCACCCCAACCCAAAAGGCCAACTATTGCTATGTGTGAGCAAACAAAAAAAAACAACAACTAATAATACAAACACTTCAAATGTCCGTCTCAAAGCTCACGTAACTGTGTCAATGTTGTAAGTTTTTACTGTACAAGGGGCGACCCATTGAGATTTTATTCCTCGTTAAAGTTCAAGTAAGCTGTGACTTCCTCTGTACTTGACCGGTGACGCTTCCCGTGAAGAAGATCTTTCTTTGGTCTTTTATTTTATATAAATTTGGCTTTCTCACAATTAACAAATATTTTGAGGTTATAGAGCGTTTCATCAATTTGGCCTTGAACTAATGTAAACGTTTTTTCCCCACATCAACCGTAGGCCTAAATGCACTTGCTTATACCTTCAGTATATGTGCAGCAAAACTTAAATAAAAGAGCGGTATTAAGATAATGGAAACACTTAAGGCTATGCAATGAGTGAATTAGCCTCGGCCAGAAGTATTGCTATGCTGCCCTGACTTTGTATCTACTTTTAGTAATTATATAATCTCTCGACTCTTTGCAAAGGTATACAATATAGGGAAAAGACTTCTATAAAAGACGACTATGAAACTATTCATAGCTACATTGCAACGATTTATGTTTTCATACACAAATTTTAACACGCCAAAGATGGAAAAGGAGGTAGCAATGACAACAAAAAGTAAAATAATTACAGCTGCAAAAAAAAAAAGAGTAATAAAGAGAAGAAGATAGTTGAGAGACAGAGGTAACGGTTAATTCAATGTAAATCTTATCGTTGGCATTTCAAATGGTGGTTTTTTTTTGTTTTGATGAAGAAAAAAAAATCTCCGCTGTAACTCATCTTTGTATGTTGGAACAACATGTGCTCATTTTGGTTTCATACAAGTGATGTACATTTGCTTATATAACAGCACTTTGGCGCTCTCCCTCTGAACTATCTAGGAATAACATCCGCCAGGGGCAGTTTTCCCGATCTGAAGAAAGGTTTCATATTAAACATCTACAGGATTGTAGTTTTATCAGAGTTCTATCCGAGTTTCGTCATGATCTTTGTGAGATAGCAAGGATGCTTAGCTGTTTTATTTTCTTCACTACTGAGATATAACAGCAAAGTGTTCCAAATTCTCTTTTTATTTATTCTGGTCGCGATAGATTTTCCAAAGACCATTTCAAAATGGTAAAAATGGCAGACATGGTCGAGTTTGGGGATTACTTTGTCGCCTCGAATCTGAAAACGTAGCAAAGTTGTAAAATCATGCGGATTAGTTAGAAAACTTCAATGTCTAGATAAAAATTATTGCGCCTTGAATTACATGACTATTACCAACATGCTCTTTGAACAGGATAACAAGTACAAAGCAACATAGATGCACCCTCGATCCAAGCAGTGATTATGGATCTCTGTTTGACGAGAATTGGCTAAAAGCCAAGAACCAAGACCATCGAGGGGATTATCCTTGAAGCATTCTTTCTCGACAACTTAATGGCAGTGAAGAGTCTGATCTTTAACTTGCCATCAATATAAGTTTGCTAAGGCCGTACGTCTTTTTGGTCTCATGATCAGTTTTGGCAAGACAGAAGTCGTGCTGCAGCGAGTCCCTGCTTCCACTGCACGCCCCCTAGATCTCTGTTGAAGGTACAGAAATGAAGACAGTGAAAGATTTCAAATATCTTGGCAGAATTTTCTCCATTGATGGAACTTGAGACAAGAAGATCAGCTTCAGAATCTTAAATGCTGACTGCGAGTGCGAGTCTTGAAGAATCTTGATATCCGCTACTCCACGAAGATAAAGGTACACAGTGCTATCGTCTTCATTAGTCTTCTGTACGGATGTGAGACGTGACCTCTTCACAAAGGGCACCTGCGACAAATGAAACATATATGCGCTGCCTGTGAACTCCTGAGCATGCATTGGCAGGACCGAATCACCTATCTGGAAATTTTGGACAGATCGAAATCAACAAGCGTTGAAGCTATGATCTTGAAAACGCAGCTTCGATGAACAGGAAAATGTCGCTTTAAATTGACGACATTATATTGCCAAAAAAACTTCTATGTTGAGATCTAAGCACAGCCAAAAAAAGCCACGGCAGGTCTATAAGAACGGTACAAAGACGAATGCCAATGCATTGCAGGCGGTATTTCTCTGAGCAGTTGGAATGTCGCTTTGGGCGCTAGATCGAATCCACAATTGATGTGCACTAAAATCAACTTTACCTTTTCTTTTACCCGTCTCATGGCGGTTGCTTTTGGGGCGTTACAGAACACCATTTAACAATCCTCACCATCTCTTTTAGTCTACCTTTACGTTTGATCGCTGCGCTTATCTTCCATCTTGTTCATCTTGTAAAGTTGTCTTTCTATCTCCTCTTCTGCCTTCCTCTTTTCCTTCATCCTGTATCAGTTCTCTGGAGCACCGTAGTAGCAAGCCTCTCTCCTCTTGTATTATAGCTAAACCATCTTAGTTTGCATCTTAGTGAGAAGATCTTCATATAAACCACGGGGTTGTCTTATTCTGTTTCTGACGTCGTCATCAGATGCAACATTAACCAAGCTTAATATCTGAAAGGACAAGGCAGTCAAGCTAACGTCAAAGCTTAGACTTATGTGTTCCGTTGTCTACTCAGTTCTTATGCATGCTTGCGAAACATAGGCTATAACAGCTTACTTAGAAAAGAGGATCCTGGCCACAGAAACGAGGTGCTTCATAAGACTACTTGGCATAACTTACAAAGTCCATATGAATAAGCTCAACTGTCATCATCAAAATTGATGGACTGTACCAAGATAACTAAGGTATTTTTGAAAAATAATTGTAAATGTAATACCATAATTTACAATATAGATCTAATTTAGAAATTGCTCTATACGAACGAATCTATACTCAGGATCTAGTTGTTATCTTTGTTCCACTAATTCTGGAAATATAAAGATATTTCTGAATAGTAGATCCTCACTGTGCGTGACGAAGTATATTTAATTTTTTTTCAGTATTATAATGAGGTCGAGGACAAATGGTAGACCTTTATAACAACATGTTTAAATAGTACAACCTATGATGATGAACTCGCTATTCTTTCATTGAAGGAGAACGTCAGTATTTTGACGAGCGCATAAAAAGCTATGTCAAGCCGCTGATATTCTCTGCCAAACTTTTTTTTGTACCGGTACGCACTTTGGCAGCGCAAAGCTTGCCCACTAAGAGAAGAGAACTTTGTGCGAAAAATACACAGGCAGTTTGGTTACTTTAGCATACCGTTGAAACGGTTCATTGTAGCTAATAAAAGACACGGCCATTGGACGCGCCATCGAATTTTACATAAAATTGCAGGAAAACCCAAAATGTGCAAAATGACACTTATGCAAAAATTGCACGAGCACGCCGATATTATAGTTTATACGTCCCTAAACCAGAAATATAATAGCCAAAGTTAAGACATAAAGAGTTTATCGATGAAAGAGGGAAAAGGAAAGATGGGTTGCCTCGAGCAAGATTATCCAGAACTGAAAATAGACCAAAACCAATGGATTTAAACCCGGCTTAGGGTTGTGAACATGACAAACATATATCGATAATATAAGCAAACTGATGTACTTTGATCTTTCTCATTTAAGCTTAAGTTTTTTGGAACAAAGATACTAGAGTGAAGCTTAGAAATCGCCACTGGTGTATTCTCGCAAATTATACATTTTGCAAGATTTTGCCAATTTTTGCTTTCGTATTCTGTCTTTGAAATCAGCTGTACTCATTGAATGATTTATAATGTCTGAGAGTATGAAAATTCTCCACCGCCTAACACACGCACACTCACACATTGTAACTATCTAGCGCCTGCGATGACAGGAAATTTGTTTTAAGTTTAATCGTGAGGTGGATATGGTCTTTTGAAAAAGTACTTTTAATATTGAACTCTTATTTAAATACTTACTTAAAGGCAATAAAGAATACTATTTTCTTTGTCAATAGCGAGCGATCACGCATTCTCTCATGGCAAAAGCTGATTTGTTTTTGAATAATCATGGACGGGAGTCCTAGATACACCTTTTTCAATAGCGTAGTTTACTCTTAATCACAAGTTCGGAGACTTTTGTTGAAGGTGACGGTATAGTTCTAGAGAAACATCACGCGACTAATAGAAGCTTGAGGGTATTATGACCGACTGCACTACATCCCATATTAATTCTCTCCCTTTGGTGGCAGTAAATCGTCCCCTCAATATTATCTTGTTCTATCTCCTTCTTTGTTCTAGGACAGAATGATACTGAGGGGACGAAATGTAGAATATGCTCAAAATTAACTTTTTGAAATGGCTGCTATTTCACAGAATACTAGCCTTTTTGATTCTTCGGCCGTTTTGCATCATTCAATTTTACTCTCTTCAATCGTTATCTCAAAACATAAGCATCAACAATCATGTATTCAATGCCAATAAAAACTGTTTGCAAGTAGTTGATTGCTAAAACAATGAACGGTCCATTTTAATAAGGATCTATGCACTGACAGAGATTTTGTATTGTTGCGGTGGCATCAAGGTCACTTTTTGAGGTTTTCTCACAAATATCCAGTAGGATAAGCAACCACACTGTACTTGAAGAAGCTAAACAGTGGCGTTGTAAAAAGCACTTAGGTTTGACGCTTAATTCTCTGCTAGTGTTGCGATAGCCATAACTAATTATTGTTATTATCTTTCTTTGTTTTTCATTTGAGAATACAACCTGTGATTTAATAGCGATCAACGCTTTGTCTTCCCATCTTGTCTTCTCCTTCGTGACCGGACCGTGATGATTGTATTTTATTGACCATCTGTTTTGATCCACGCCTTACGCGATTGGATAGACTGCGCTCAAAGCCTTGTCGGTCGTACTAAATTTGCTTGAAAATACAACAGATCAAATGAAAAAAAGACTAAATTACAAACAATGAGAAACTAACAATTCTCACGACCCCCCCCTAACAATTATAAGTATTACAAAAAAAAAAATAATACCAACACCAGCACAAAAAAGGGAAAAAAACCCATCACAGCAACACACTAACCAACCTGAAGAACCATTAACAAATGATGACGGGACTAACACTTTAGAGAGACACACACAAATGGAAATATTAATAACGGGTTTCTCAAGTTTTTGATTTCGAAGTTTTTTATGTTCTTTTTGAAAACTAATGTACTTTTAAAAACTTCTCTTCACATACTTAATCATAAGTGTATTTTTTAGTGTTGCATGTACATAAAGTTATGTTATACGGTACTTGCTACTCTGGTCACGGGAAATTTGTGCATATCTGTACATAATAACAATAACAAAACAATAGTAACCATTTGTGTCTCCCTCCATGTCGTAAACAAGAACGTTGTAGTATGGAACTGTAAACAATATTACCAAGCAGTAAAATCCAACAGTTTTTATTTGCACAAAAAGGTTTTCATCTGCCCAGGACCCTGCCAAGAAAAGCAATAAACATGGTGTGAGCAAAATCATCTAAATCACAAATATGCAATGTGTACATTCTGCATACAAAAATACAGGAAATTGAACGACGAGATTAACAACTCTAGTGTATTGAATGTATAAAATAATTGTCACAATATATCATACGTCAAGGGTAACCTTCCGACAAAATATAAGTCATATAGTTACATTTTAGCTAGCTTTACAAGTACTCAAAATTTGACAAGGAGTTACCAAAATGATATGCTTTTGACAGTTACAATTATCGTACAAACCTTATAGTATGTGAAACGTTAATTAAACAACAACAAAGCCAAACTGTAGAAATATGATACTACGAACCTTCTTCTGGGAGAAATCTTCTTCCGTAAGGACTATTATAGATAGCTCCCTCAGTACAATTTTATAGCTTTAGCCGACTCGAAACATGTAGATGGAGAGACTTTATAACAGCTTTTTGTGTGCTTATCAGTTGGCATCGAGTTCAAGAATAACTTTCAATATTTCACAAATTTACTAGTCAAACGTTCAAGTCTTAAAGTTTCAAAGAGCTCATTTTCTAGGCCTCGTTAAGGCTTAGCTTCGGCCCGAGTTCGCTCACCTTTTTGTGACCACACTAGCTAACTTGCACTTTTGTAAATTCTTTAGCGACGTGAGAAGTTAATCCTAAAATGAAGTCATTTGCATATGTCTGCAGCATGACAATAATGATTATGATGATAATGATGATGATGGTGATGATGATAGTAATGGTAATAATAACAATAATGAACTTAAATTTTTTGGCCTCGTGGTGACGCTGGACGGTCCTATATGGACGGTGTATGGGGATGGCTGGTTGGTTGTTTGAATTTAAGGTCTCTTTTCAGCTACAAGGTTATATCAGAGACGGCGCTTGGGACAATTGAAAGCGTGCTGCCACACTGTGATATAAGGAGCGGAGGGTTTAGTAATGCTATACTAAGTTTACTCACAGCATACCTACCTTCTAAAACTCAAAACTAGTTAAGGGTGTCTAACCAGACATATGTTAAGAAGTATATTACATAAACGAATAAAAGAAGTTATCTAATCAGCGAACAAAATCGGGTCACAAAGAGAATAGAAAGCACAGGGAAATAATGATAACAATAATAACAATAAAAATTTGGGAGTAAAATTGTCAAACAGAAAATTTTGTTTAAACTACAGACAACCACAACTAGGTGATTATAATATATACGATTACGTTCAAATAAAATGCAACTAGCTATTATGTATTGGATTTCTGTGAAAAACTTTGAAATTCAAATTCGTAATATGTTATGTAGCTGAAAGAACCGCAAATGGCAACAAATCTAGAACACTTAAAAACCTCTAAAATAGATGGAAAATTATTCTTGTAACGAAGTGCTACTTGGTAATTACAGTTTTAAATAACACTGCATTCAAAACAATTTTTAAATTCTTTTCATCTTCGGGTCAGACACTAAGTCAAGAGAAGATAGTATATTTTGTGTTCTTGTTTGTTACCCAATAGCTATTGATCTTTCTAGACGAGAACAGGTTTATTAAGCTTTTAGCCAGAAAAATGCCAACTTGGATTGCAATAGAAATAGAGACAAGAAAAAAAAAAATCAATAAATTTTAGTGCTTCTGCTAGTTTAAATATTGATTTTATGCAAGAAATGTATGAAAATAAAAGAGCAAATGTATAAGCCCTTGTTATTTAGTGACGGAAGCAGTGTGAGGGTACGGAAAATCTCTAATAAATATATCAGTTCATTATTTTTATTTTTTGTGTTACAAAACAGTATAGAGTTCTCTTTTCGTTTATTCACCATCATCGGATTATACATAATATATCTTCTAATTGTAATTCATGTACTTTGATGTGTGTGGCTCTATGAAAACAGTGCTATCTTCATGTATATGTTGCGTTTGAGATGTGCACATCTTGTTTTTTTTTTAATTTCCATCTTATAATGACAAAAAAACATATTGGATTAACTATTTATAAACCGGTTATGTGTCATTTATAGAGAGAAACGCAGGCAAACATAGTCTGAATCTCACATAATCATTTATTCGATTTTTTAAATGACTGGTGATTCTTTGTTTTAAGGAAGCCTTACTGTAGTCATAGTACAACTATACATTGTATTTATATGCACCGTTAGTTGCCTTTTAGAGGGACCGTTGTAGATCATGCGTAAATTTGGTTTCTTATTGTAGTTCTAAAAAAATCAAAATAGTTCAGGCAAAGCTGTCTATGGAAGTGAAAGTTTAAAATTACAAACGAAGATTCAAGGGACTTAACTAAATTACAAATAATTTCCTATACTTACTTTTTGTTTCCCTCGATTTTCGTTTCAATAAGATTTGAACTTCGGTTGAGGTTGAAAATAGCTTTATATACGATAAATTGCATGAAGGTAAAATAATAAAAAACCACACAATAATTATGGTAAGGGATACCTCAATTAGAATGCTCTATTCCTAATAAATATTTACCATATTTATATATTTCTCAAAATCCTTAACATTAAAGAAAACAGTTTCAAAAAGTTCCAAAAAATTTTTCATTTACTTATCCATTTATTATTCTTGAACATCTGAAACAAATGCTCATCATCCATGTTATACGTTTTGAAAAATATTTTTATATTCCAAAATTTGATTAATAACCAACATTTAAGGCAACTAATATTTTGAAATGATTCAAATTACTATTTTATATTATAAAGTTTTATATTCTTTTGGTTTGCCACTTTGCTATTTCCGTCTAATTAAAAGAACGTGCAAAAGCAAAAATAAATGAAATTGTAGGTGTCTAACGCAAATTCATCGCGGTTGTTTTTTTTTTTTTTTTTTTTT
>BMAT01005992.1:256709-267944 GCA_019649035.1 Elysia marginata | reverse complement strand
AAAGGGGATCTCTACCAGCGTGACAGGCTGGAAAGGCGCAGGCCTATCTGAACTAACACGAGGTCTGACCTGACAGACATGACAAGATCGGGTGTAGCAGCGGACATCATTTGAGAGACCAGGCCACGAGAAATAGGCTTGGACGTTTGAAAGGGTTTTCTTGAAACCCGAATGACCCGACAAGCAGTTGTCATGTGCATACATTGTCTGGTCACGGACCACCTACACATTCATTCGGAAAGAGTGTTAAAACCTTTCCTACTGCAAAAGACAATCCACACTCCGCTTCGCATCAAAGAAATTATACGGGTGCGGGTCCTGTAAAGCCTCCATCAGATGGTTCTTGTTTTTACTGTCATGTACTTATGTTTGAGAATGTCAATGAAAATAGTTGTTAGTAGATGCAAAATGTTTTACACGATGAAAGTGTTCGTGTTTCAACGCCTTGCTACGTTATAGACATGTTGAAACACACCGTGCTTTCTTGATATTAGAAAAAATTTCGTTCGCAGGGTTATGAATAGCCTACATACCATGGTCGCAGCATTGATACACTCCTAAGGAACTACGTTACAGAACAAACTTTTCAATACAACCAGTGCTTTAGTCCTCGCATGGTGGTGGTCGCAATCGAAACCTCAAAGCCCTCAAGGATGGATATTTTTGTATAGTTACAAGCATTTACTAAGAACAAGAATGCATGCTAAATCTTCAAAAGCTTGGAAATTCGGAAAGTTTGGAATTTGTTTTGAGGTAAAGCTAGTCTTTAAAATACTTAAACAAACTATGTTCATGTTATACTAGGAGGATACAACTAACAGAGTCTTAGCGCTTGAGTAACAGATGATTGTGTCTGCGCGTTGTAAACCCCGTTTCACATGACGTTTATCCCGTACGAAAGACTTCGGGCGTCTCTGGACCGCCATGTTCCAATATATCTCCTGCATCCTTTCAGGCGGGAAAGCACCATGAGAAAGCAAAAATAACCAACTGTAGGGGTTAGTTCGGAGTTTTCCGTACGGGATACGTGTCATTTGAGACAACCTAATGAAAAACTCTTGTGTCACAACGCCTAATAATTCAGATTAAATTTCGGACTAAAAAATAGGTTTTGATGAAAATATTTGTGTTGTGTTCTCGACAACTTGTAATAGGGAACGCAGAAAAATTTTTTCGGTTTTAAATTAAAAACACAACACATTCACGAAAGCTTTGGCATAAATCCGCATTTTCAATGGTTAATAACTTGGTGTATATTGTTTTACATAAACAAAGATAAACATGGGAATAAGGATAAACATTTGCTCTGACTTCTTAACATAAGCAATAAATCACCAACGGGATATGAAATTATGTCCAAACATATACAAAAATGAACATGAAATGTTATGAGCATAACATGGTATTAATTAAAAAAATACACAATCATTGAAATAAATGAATAATAATAATAATAATAATAATAATAATAATAATAATAATAATAGATAGATAGCATTTGTAGTGCGCATACTCATAGAATAACATTATGCTCTATGCGCTACGTTAGTGGTTTTAAAATACATGAAATAACAACACTAACTTTACAGAGTGGCAAAAATGTGGTTAGCCAGTAGTAAAAAGTATAAAAAGGTATTGCAAAAATTAAAAATTTTACATAAACATTAAAAGTCATAATTTTGTGAGGTATACAACATGTCAAAATAAACACAAAATAGTCTATTTAACAATAAAAAATACATGTGACTTAAAATAGATACACACAGAAACTTAAAATTGCATTGCTAAAGACAAATAAAGTAAAGTTAGTTCATTAACAAACGCCGTAACTGAACGGAAAATGTCTACATAGCTAATTTATCACATGTGCTTTGAGAAACAAATGGTGCTTTAGTTGTTTCTTAAAACTCTCCAGCTTTTCAATATTACGAATCTCTTCTGGGAGAGAATTCCATATATACGAGGAGCATAGCTCGAAAAGGCTCGATCACCGAAAGATTTCAGATTCATGCGAGGTACTTTTAGGATCACACAGTCATCTGATGACCACAACTTTCTTACAGGTTGGTATAGAGTTAATAATTCCTTTAAATATTGCGGTGCGATATTGTGAATGGATTTGATGCAGAGAAAGCAAGTTTTGTAATCTATGCGTTCAGCAATCGGCAGTCAGTGCAACTCCTTCAGGAGAGGAGACACACTGGTTATTTTTTTCTTTTTGAATATCAGACGTGCTGCGTTGTTCTGCACTACCTGCACCCTGGACAAAGATTTGCAAGGGGCACCTGCGAGCAATGCATTACAGTAGCCAAGTTTTGACAAAACAAGGGACGTTATTAAAGTTTTTGTTACGTTAAGAGTAAAAAAATTTCTTATACTGGCTATTTTTCTAAGCAGCACATAAGAGTTTTTACAAATTGAATTAATGAAAAATGACATTGAGAGGCTGCTGTCAATGATGACACCAAGATTTTTCACTTTCTCTTTAGCCTCTACAGAAATGTTGTTAATGTGTAGAGAGACTGGTGCAACATTTTTTTATTACATTTTTGTTGCCTAATAAAATAACCTCTGTCTTTTCGTCGTTCAGTTTTAATTTATTCATGGCCATCCAGAGTTTAACTTCTCAATACATTGCTCGAATCTACTCAAAAGGTCAGGTACTCGTTCGGGTATAACAGAGTCGTATAATTGGGTATCGTCAGCATACAAATGACATTGGACGTTAAATTTCTTCATTATGTAAACAAGAGGTTGCGTGTAGAGGGTAAACAGTACAGGGCCTAAAACTGAACCCAGAGGAACACCAAATTGAAGAACAGCCTTTTCTGACTGAACTCCATCAGCTTTAACGGACTGAGTTCTGTTAGATAGATAAGAAGTGAACCATTTTAGAGCTGTATCCTTGATACCAAAAGAGCTTTCTAAACGTTGAATAAGAATTTCATGGTCTATAGTATCAAAAGCAGCCGAAAGATCTAATAATGCAAGAAGGTTAACTTTCTTCTCATCTGCTCCCTTCAAGAGGTCATTGCAAACACGTACTACAATCTATAGCGGTTTCTGTGCTATGGTGCTTTCTATATGCCGACTGGAAGTTTTCAGTCAAATTGTTGCTCTCCAGGTGTTTTAGAAGTTGTTTTAAAACTAGCCTCTCGAGGACTTTAGAAAGAAAAGAAAGGTTTGACACTGGCCGGTAATTTTTCAAATCGTTGCTGTCTAACCCAGCCTTTTTAAGGAGAGATCTGACAATAGCTTCTTTAGATGACTCTGGAACAATACCTGATTGAAGGGAGGAGTTTATAATAGTTGTAATAGTTGTAAACCACATACTATGTAGTTCACTGAGTTTGCAAAGGGAAAGAACTCGGGCGTATTTCCCCTATATAACAATTTGAAATAGCTGGTAAACTCTTCATCCTTTTGGTACTGAAGTGAAAGACAATTGATGTTAAGGCGATCATGTGTCTTTACTTTTTAAAAAGTGTTTTTATCGCCTTACGTGCGATTGCACATTCAGCAATAAAGCTGTGACATTTCTTTTATTAAATTGACCCTTAATACGGACACCGGGTATGGTTTCAACCAAATTTAATTAATTAATGTCTATTTATATTGGAAAAAAATTATTGCATGTAGAATCCAAACATACTTAAATAAAAATAACTAATTCACTGACCTGCACTCGACTTATCGCTCTTGTCACACGGCCATTGCCCTACTACAAGTCTAAAATGACATAGTTCAACTCACATGCAAGATCAAACAACCTGCAATGCTTGTTCTATTTGACCTAAGTGCTGCTTTAATAAAAAAAGATAAACCTATCTGATTAAATAGACTTAGACATTTTTGGGGTTTAGTGAGTCAATCTTAAAACAGTTACACTCCTATATGAGTGGCAGGACTATAAGTTTTGCCATAAATGATAGATGCACCAGTCCAAGTAAGATAACTATGTTTTGGAGTGCCTCAAGGACCCGTCCTTGGAACAGTTCTCTATTCAAGGCTTACTGCTCCCTTCAAAAGGATCATCTCTTAGCATGATCTTAGTTTACACATGTGCGCTGATGACGCACACATATATATATATATATATATATATATATTTTCTTGTATCAGAGCAAATTGTAGCCAAGCTTGAGAATTGTTTGAAACATCTTCATGACAGGATGGCTGCTGACAAGTTGAAATGAAATGGGGATAAGACTGAAGTTTTGTTTGTTAGACGAGAAAATGCTAAGAATACGATTTAAAGCATATTGATTTTTTTCCGGAAATTTGCTCACTATTCCCACTAATAATGCTGTTAGAAATTTGGCTTTTTACATTGATGAAAATTTGAACGTGGAATGCCATATTAAAAAAGTTTGTCGATCATGTCATCTTCAGTTAAAAACATTGTGAAACTCAGAGATCTTATTTATAGAGATACCACTCATATGTTGAAGCATACTTTTGTTACCAGCAGACTTGATTACTGTAATTCTCCATTCAATGGTTTTCCTGGTTACCTGATTGAAAGGTTACAAAACATCCAAAACAAAGCTGCAAGAAGAACAGTTACAAAAGCAAGGTACACATAGGCTAATCAAGAGAAATATTAAGGGGGCGCCATTGGTTGCAAGTTAAAAACGCAAAATTTTGTTTTAAGACAGCATGTCAAATTTGTAAATTTCCAAACAATCCAGCCCTTACCCATCTCATTACTTAATTATATCATATAAACCTACACGTGTCCTAAGATCTTCAACTGCAAATATATTGTGAGCAAATTTCCCCAAGTGCTGAAGCTAAATCTTCTGCACCAACTTTTCAATGACACCTGCATTTGTCATACTTTCAGTACTTAAAAAATTTAAAACTGAACTTTTCAAGAGAGCTTTTTGTCCATTAAGTCACCTTTTTTAAAAACTAATTTAATTAAGTCATGTAACTTTTAAAATTGTGTTTTGCTCTTACCAGTTAATAGGTCTTACCCTAATTAATCTTCAAAAAAATCTTTTTGCACTTTGTACTAATTGTAGGCTACATGCGTTTCTTCCTAAATGTTTCAGATGTATTCAGTGTGATGTATTTCATAAAGTAATCTTTAACCTCAATTTTGAGTATTACGCCATCGAGCACTTTCAAGTTTATTTTAAGCGCCTTATCAATAAAATATCGTAATTGTTATTAATTTTACAGGAAACATTCCGAATCAGTTTTGATAACGAGACAGATACGAACATGTTGATAAACACATCCAAAGTCTAAGTTGATAATAGTAAAGATAATGGTTAGGTTTTGATAATTTGTAAAAACTTATAAAGGAGAAGGGGTTAAAGTGAAACTTTCACTGATTATTCATCCTCTTGGGCCTAGAGTTTCTCTCTTGAACCTTTAGGAAGCGAAAACATTGAACAACAAAAGACCTTAGTTGACGCTGAAGCACTAAACAGCTGTGTGTGGGTTTTGTTGACTTTTCATCGTGTTGCGTTAATAACTAAAATGAGTATGGAAAATACAATGCCAGCGATGGTGATCCTGTTGACAACAGTGGCGCTGATAATGTTCTTGACCGGGCAGTTCTTCCGCTCGCCACCGTCCACTGGTGATCAGCCCACCAGGTTGAGTGGAAACCCAGAAGTCGACATGAATGCTGTAAGTTAACACATTGCCCTGTAAATTTTGTCGCTATTCGAGGAATATAACCTCGGCGAAGTGATAGATCTATGAGTAGGGTAATCTGTCGCAAGAAACAACAAATTTCACAGGGTAGAGAAGATAATCGAAAGTAGACAGAGGTTTACACATGAGACTTGAAGTGAACAGAGAAAAGAAGAAAACAGTAATAGGGAAAGAGAAAGAGAGGGTGAATAGGTGGAGGGTAAGAAAGACATGTATAAAAATTAACACATTATGATGAGAATGATGTAACTTGATATGTTCAGAGTTAGGCTGATACAAATAATGCGCAGCAATGAGGAGCCCCAAAAATGCAGGAAACTTTTGGAGCAGCTTAGTCTATAACCCGAGGTTGGTTACTTTTCTAACTTAGCGCAAATAATAAATTTAATCAGGAGTAACAAATACGCTAAAAAAAATTCAAGCTTGGTTTGAAAAGTGTAGCCTAGTTTCACCATGACGTGATTATCTTTCTATAGAGTTCATATTTTATAAAAGTAAAATATTCTTTTCCATTATGAAGCATCTACAAAGTTTCTGCATTTATTTTTTAAAGGCTCATAAAGTTTTTCTCTTCCTCATATATATCCTTTAATTTTAAGTAGACTAAAACCTTCCGCAACTCTCCGGAAATATAATGATAAAAAGAGGCAAAGCCAGAAACCTGTTTGCTCAAACTTGAGGTGAATAAAAAATATGAGAAAAAGAAAGCGACCAGATTGATATTAACAATTATGCGCGTCTAGACATTTCCAAAGAAAAAAATTTGTTTACTTGCTGAATAAATGCTATCTTCTAAATCGGCCCATTTTTATTTCATTTTATGTGGAGGAAAATCTAAGACAATGATAGACGGAGAGAAGGGAAACAATAAAACGAATTCGATATAGTTAGGGTCTACAATGTTGGAGGATAAACAAAGAAAGCAACTTCAAATACAGCCCAATCTCTTTTCCGACTTCGTCGTGGACACCACAAGGTGTAGTAAAAGAAATGAATAAAAGAACCCGACCAAGCTATGGTTGACAATCATGTGCCTTTAGACATTCCAAACGAAGATTTTTTTAACTTTGCTGCTTCAGAACCAATTCTAAATATCAGGCGATTTTACTCCTTTTCGCGCATTTTTCTTCCTGCGAATTTTAAGTTAAGTCTTATTTGACTTTGTGATGGATACCACTATGACTTTAGCCGTTCCAATAATGATGATAATCCAGTTAACAAATTAAGAGAGTACCTAAATCTCTACCACCAATTAAAAAAAAAACAAAAATAATGTCGCTTTTTCCATAGTAATTGATTTTAGTTTTATACTTAAGGACTTGCTGGTTCCATTGCTTGATTTAGCTGGTGCAAAAAGAAAAAAAAACCAACACGTAAGTTAACTTTCCTTTCCAGTCAAGTTTTTTTTGCGTTTAGGAATCTAAAAAAATGTTTTGCAACCAGTTCGAAAAAGTCGAATATCAGGAGCTTGAATTTCTGAAAAAATTCTTTTAAAAGCAGATTTTTTTCTCTCTTTCTTTGAACTCATTTTAGTTTTTTACCATTTCGAAGGTCATAAATAGTATTGTCCAAAAATTAATGCCTATCACGGTGAAAATTGAGACATTATAATCATTTGGTCTGGTTTCGAGACTAATATCTCGATTAATACTGAGATAACAAGCGATAAGTAAGTTGTTATCATCACATGTAATATGTGCTGTTCGAAAAATTGAGCTCGTTTACCATTTGGCTTGAAAATAACCATGTCAGTTCAAATTTCAGGTTAAGTTAAAACCTTCATACTGACAGCTGCTGAGAGCTAATGTCATACTTTTATCTCTAATGCAAGATGATAAAATAGTGTACTCACATGACCTT
Source organism: Elysia marginata (assembly GCA_019649035.1). Classification (NCBI taxonomy): domain Eukaryota; kingdom Metazoa; phylum Mollusca; class Gastropoda; family Plakobranchidae; genus Elysia; species Elysia marginata. The sequence goes on along the minus strand of BMAT01005992.1, from coordinate 260,414 downwards.
TATTGGTGCCAGGGTTTAAGCCTATTTTCTCCTATCGCAAGTAAGTAAGTGCATACTTTTTTTTAACGCCGAAAACATCTGGTCATGTCAAATCAACATAAGCATACAGTTAATTCGACGATTAGGTTCTTGCGTTGTGATAACCGGGCTGCGCCTGAAATTTGGACAGGAGAGCGAGAAAAAGAAAGTAGGTGCAGTATATGAGGCGTATGCCTATATCTAATGCAAAACAGAAGTGAGCATGTTTGTTATGGTAGCTGTCCTCTGAATTGTGATGCACCTTTTTCAATGAAATGAACTAATAGGAGTTGGGATATTTACTGAAAACCAAGTCCTCTAGCTCATCTATGTCCTTCATCGTATTATATAATCATTGTCTATTTAGCATAATTACCACATGGCAGAAATCTATTAGCTTCAATTTTTAAGTCGTTACATTCAATCAATTCTACAGGTAGAGCACAAATACTATTTGATGAGCGTGTCAATAGGACACAAAGATGTGTAATTAGTCAGAAAATACACCTAATATTTTTTTCTTTTGCTTTTTTGGCGTGCAAATAGGTGGTGTTATAAGGGGTGTCTCTACATAAAAAACTTATGTCACTACTTTACTGCGTTCCTTAGACTGAGCTGATCAGCAGTAAAGGGTACCCTGTGGAGAGCCACACGGTGATCACTGAGGACGGCTACATACTGGGACTGTACAGAATCCCTCACGGTCTGCATAATAAGGCGAAGAAGGGTAAGACATAGGCATACAGTCTGCATAACAGAGCGGGGAAAGGTAAGACATTCAGATCAGAAGAACAGAGCGGGGAAAGGTAAGATATACAGATCAGATTTCAACAATTGAGCGGGAAAAGATAAGACATGCAGGTCAGGATACAGTGAGCAGAGAAAATTAAGACATGCAGGTCATGCGTCAGGATAAACGAGTGGAGAAAAGTAAGACATGCAGGTCCGTATAAACGAGCAGAGAAAAGTAAGACATGCAAGTCAGGATAAACGACTAGAGAAAAGTAAGACATGCAGGTCAGGATAAACGACTAGAGAAAAGTAAGACATGCAGGTCAGTATAAACGATTAGAGAAAAGTAAGAAATGCAGGTCCTTATAAACAACTAGAGAAAAGTCCGACATGCAGGTCCGTATAAACGAGCAGAGAAAAGTAAGACATGCAAGTCAGGATAAACGACTAGAGAAAAGTAAGACATGCAAGTCAGGATAAACGACTAGAGAAAAGTAAGACATGCAGGTCAGTATAAACGAATAGAGAAAAGTAAGAAATGCAGGTCCTTATAAACAACTAGAGAAAAGTACGACATGCAGGTCAGTAACGTTATAAACGATTGGAGAAAAGTAAGACATGCAGCTCAAAATAAACTAGCCGAGAAAGGTAAGATCACTCATGTAAGTTTGCGTTACACTAAAGGCGGGGAAAGGTAAAACCAGACCTGGATAACAGGGCGAGGATAGGTCAGGATAGCAGGGAGATGGTTGGGTCAGGATAACAGGGCGGGGAGGGCTTAAGTATATCAGGTCAGCATAACAGGAAGAGGAAAAACCCAGCGAAACAAAATATGAAAGAAACAGTTCCCTATTCCTGTTATGCTTTTATTGGGTTAGAGACATCTATTTTTATAAAGATAAGATATGCCTTCATTAATTCCCGTGGCAAAATTCAAAGTAGATATAGTATGGAAATCGTATTCATACCCATACAGTTTACCTCACGCACCTAATATCCCTTAGATATGAGAACCGTCGGGGCGCAGCATCTCCTAACCATAGCTTTCCATTCCTCTCTATCTTCAGCTTTCCGTAAGGTGTTTCTTAGCTCAAGTCCTGTCCATTCTCTGATGTTGTCTTCCCAGAGTTTCTTCTGCCTCCCTCTTTCTCTGCCTCTGCATGATGATCTTGGCATGGCCAGATGAGCGAGTAGTTTGCCGATATCATTTCAGTTTCCGTTACCGACCGATGGTCAGAAGGTCAACATGTGGTCCAATGGCGTTTTTTAATTCTTCATCTCACTTCCTCATTTGCAATATGCTCTTTATATGAAATACCAAGTGATTCAAGGTACCAAAAACAAAGATTAAGTAAAAAAACTAATACCTCTTCAACAAAATAAAAAAAAATCAAGCGATAGGCTCGTTTTTATTTTTTTGTTTCGTTGTTGTTGTAACACTAATTCAAATCAACCTCATCCTCATAACAGTGGGTGTTTTTTGCCTTAACCAGGTCCCCGTCCAGTCGTCCTGCTTCAACATGGTCTCATGGCCAGCTGTGACGACTTCCTGGTCAACCCGGCCAATGAGAGCCTCGCTTTCGTCCTAGCAGACGCCGGAGCAGACGTCTGGCTGGGCAACAGCCGGGGCAATATTTACTCACGAAGGCACACAAGTCTTGACCCTCACACATTTGAATTTTGGAATTTTAGGTAATGTCCAACGATCGAAGCAAATTAATTAAGTTTCTTGACACATGTCTCAGGTAAGGAAAATGCGATGGGATATTCTAGGAGTGTATCCGGCATCGATGGACTACTGGATAGAAGTTGAAATGACAGAGACTCAAAAACATGCTTCCCACGAGACAGCTGTGTCCTTCCGCTGCTAGAAGTAGCCCTCTACATCAGCCCCTCCATTTTTCATTATTCAGTGCATCCCTACTCCATGTCACTCCTTTCAGCTGGACAAGATCATCTCGCTATCTCCGCTTTTATCTACCTCTGAACCCTTTGCTATGTCGTGGTTGCCACCAATAAAAGTAGTATGTCGGTTCCTCGATGCAATTAAACTTTTATAATTATAATAATGTTGGTTCAAAAAATTTTCATTCATACCTTTTTCCTCTGGGTTTTTCCCCACACCGGTACTTAAAATTATTCCCATTCATGTTAGGATCTTTATCAAAAACCTATATAAATATTCGTTCTTCAAGTTATTATGTCTCGTTGTAAATAACAAGTTTTTTGAGTAATTATGTTAATGGATGAATTGACAAAAACTAATCAAGAGTTTGTGTGATGAATTAAGTTTAAATCAAATATTAATTAAACGAGTACCAATACCTTTTTAATCTTTTTGAATGAAATCTCATGTGAAAAAAAGAACAATGTACAATGCCTTTTTCATTATCCATAAACGCCACCTCTCTTTTATTGTATAAAAGTTATCAGTTAATAACCTATTCTTCTCTTTAATCACACAAAATTTGTTTGAGTGCTGGCAAAATAACTCTGGGTTTCGTCTGTTAGAAAACAATAAATTTTGTTCTGATTTTTTGTCTGGCTATAACTTAACTGTCTCTGTTTGGCTAAAGGCTAAGCGTTTTAATTCAACTTTCATCTTGTTATGATTTAAAACGATCTACATGTATATCACTTAAATCATTGCTTTGGATTATTGCGGTAAAGAGTTAGTTCCTACTGAGGCAAATCAAAGATTTTTACATGAATTTTTGGGAAAGTCTCTATAAAGTCGACAAATGGGCTATATGGACTTAACAGCAAAGTCCTATTCATTTGGAAGCTATCTTAAGTCCATGGGGAAAATAATACTCCCAAAAGTTTTTCAATTCAAAAATATATGGAATAGTGGAAACTGCAAACTAAAAGTAGTTTATCATGTTTTGACCTAAGCCTTATCACCTGCCCGCTAATATTAAAGAGTCATGACAAAAGGCCCCTCCCCACTCTCTC
>BMAT01005992.1:231774-242174 GCA_019649035.1 Elysia marginata | reverse complement strand
CTTCACTGAGCGTGTTTGGTTTTCCCCAATGTATCTAGCTTTCGGAATTTTTTTATTTTAACGGTTAGCTGGGGGAAAAAGCTGACTTGGACAGTTTTGGGCTAGTTCAATGAATCAGATTACAACTTGACCAATACATCAAATTAACATTATTCTGACAGTGTCGAAATCGTTCAATACAACACACTGAAAAAATTGGTGACGCAACCTTATATATTTAGGGGATTCCCCTGCCTCGATACGATTGGTGACACGGCCTTGGAAATTTAGGGGATTCCCCCTGCCCAGGTGCAACCCGCGTCCGAATATCAGCGTGGATGGTGACAAGTGACCGCGCAATTTGAATGCGGGTTCGTATACCTGGCACGACCCACATCCCCACCCCTGCGTGGATGGTAAGCTTAAGCTTGTTGCATTATTGCAAGTTTAGATGTGTTGCGAACATCGCGGCGCGAAGCTTCGTGTAGGCCCCAGCACTTTGTTTTCCTAGCATTTTTTGCTTTCATACGAGAAAGCTGTGAAATGGACTCCCAAGACTCGTTGGACGCAAAAAGAGGTGAGCAGTTTGAGAAAGATGGCTTCAACTCTTTCGACTCAGAGTTTGATGCCAAAGAGAAAAAGAAGCTATGCAAAAAGAGCAACAGATCCGTCAGGTAAGATGCATGTTTGGTACCTAAAATTTGAAAACGCAATTGTCAAAAAATAATCAGTCGTACTGCTTTTAAGACCTTTGGTATAACCTCCCTTCTGAGAGTTTTCTTTTGTCATACCTAATAGAAATGGTTTATGATTACTAATGAAACATTCTTTGAAGTTTTCGGTATCGCAACAAAAATTAAGTATGTTGAAATTTGCTCTACTACAGTAGATTGTCACGAGATATTAGATCCCCCCGTACCAGTTGGACGAAAGGTATCACATTAATGCAAGAGCCTGTTGCACCAATGTGATTTAATCCATTCTAATGCTTGACGTATGGGAACAAGAGAGAGGGGAGAGGGAGAAATTATAATCACCATTATCTTCGTCATCGTCATTATCATCATCATCAACGACACTGTAATCATGTGAGTCTGTTTAAGTCAATGATAATGTTCTTGGCATGATATATTACTTATTTGCAGGACACAAGTTTTTTTTTTCAGATTCATCATCTGACTCTGATGAATGCATGTCTCTTGCTGTGATTCTTCACAAAAATTTCCAGTCTAGGATGGGTGAAAAGGCAGTGGATTAAGAGCCATCAACAAGCAACGAAGCCTACAGTTGCGACGTGCATATCATACAAGATTTAATTAAAGTCATGGTTAACCGTGCTACCGGAATAGTTGATGACAATAGTGAAGCACTGGATGTTGGGAACCCTGAGCTCACTCGAGATGATGAAATCAGAACTATAAAGAGAAGGCCACCAAAGCGGGTGAACAAGGCAAAGGAAAGGAAAAAATCACTTAATTATGGTGAAGAAAACACCACCAATAGAGGGAAGACGGTAGCAGCAAGATCTCTGGGGATTGGCTGCAACCAGAACACTTGTAAGAGACGATGTAAGGACAAGGTGAGCCAGGACCAAAGATTGGTGATTGTAAAAGCGTATTGAGGGTTTGGGCAATCAAGGATGCGTTGGGAGTATATTGCCAAAACAGTTAAGGTAATTGCCCCTAGGTTCCGGCGAACAGGCACCTTCAGACAAAAAGAAACAATCATCAAGAGTATACACATTCACCGTCAATGATGAAGATGTGATAGTGTGTAAAAAGTTCTATCTGCACACATTATTTATTGCTGAGGCAGTTGTCACTACCACGCTGAATAAAAACATTGAAGGAGGAGTTGTGCAAACAGATAAGAGAGGCTCACATGCAAATCGCTCGCAAGATTTGGGTGACTAGAGAGACGAAATACGGAAAGTCATTGAATCTTTTCCCGTGATAGATTCACATTACTGTCGAAAATCAATCTCTCGCCAGTTCTTACCTCCAACGTTGACTATCGAGCAGATGTATCGCCTTTATGTTGAAAAACGTAAAGAAGAAGGAGCGTATAGGACAGCCAAATTAACCAACTACAAAAACGTATTTCACAATGATTACAACCTGGGATTCTTCTGACCCATGAAAGATGTATGCACAACCTGCTCTGCTTTAGATAAAAGTGATAAAAAATTAGAGGAGGTGAAGTTGAAACAAGAAAACCATAGGAAAGAAATAAATGCCACTTGTAAATACAGAGATGACACGAAAAAAGACACTGAGACAGACAAGACTTTAGCAGCCGCTGCATTTGATTTGGAAGAAGTATTGCCTCTACCGAAAACAAACGAGGGAGACATGTACTATCCGAGGCAATTGAACAATTACAATTTGTCTGTGTGACAATTTGTCTGTGTATGGATATCATGACAAGACTGGTCACAATTATTTATGGAATGAGACTACTACAAAACGTGGCTCCAATGTAACTGCATTCTGCGTCATGACATACCTTGATAATCTCAACAAAAAAGGGTCATTTAAGACTGTGAGACTCCTATCGGATCCATGTTGGGGCCAAAACAGAAACAGACAATTTTTAGCTATGTTGTGGTTGGCCGCTCAACACTTTGACTTTGAGGAAATTTGTCATGGTTTTTTTTTTGTCAGGGGGCACTAGCAAAACGAGAGCGATTCCATACACAGCAGAATCGAGGACGCAAGCAAACATAAATATTTAGGCCTATAAAAAAAACCTTATTATATAAAAAAAGAAATAGTGCAGGAAGAGTTTTTAAACTTCCAACGTATGCGTAACCAAATTTCAAACATGAGCAAAACGGTAGACCGCTAGAAGGTGAAATTCACGGATATCCGCATGTATGCGCTGCTCAAAAGAGATCCCCTGGTCACAATTCACTACAATTTATATTAGCCAGCGGTCCAAATGAATCTTTTTTCAAACTGGCAGAAAGACATCGGAAATGGATGTGCAGATGAGCCAAGGATCTTAAATACGTGTTCTAAGGTCCTTGAGATGAGCCTAGAGCCGGCGTGTTCCAGAAAACTGAGAATTGACACAAAAAAGCTCAAAGACCTCCAAAAGTTGTGTGGTGACGGGATCATACCCAAAGCTTATCATACGTTTTACAAGGATCTTGCTTCATGCCACGAAAGCCCCACTGATCTCACATCAGGCTCTGAATTCGAGGATGAAGATGAATGCTGAGGGCTCTAATTGAATTTTCCTACAGTTGCTTCGCCATTGTCAACAACTATTCCAAACCTACAAATCAAAATAAAGAAATTAACATTTCTCTTTTTCAATATGCCTTTAATTATAATTTTTACGAAGTATAACCGCGCCACATATTTTAGGGATCCATCCAAGTAAATAACAATTTTTCATTTTGCATTATAGGCCTACCTTTGTGTTTTGTGTATTTTTTAAAAGGTTGTGACTTATAGCGAATGCATGGTAAGGAAGTTGCTTGTTATTTAGAATTTTAATTTTTGGCATTACATACCATACAATTTCAATGTATGCCTGGGTCTGAAAGTGAATCTTGGTGAGAGAAAAGGTGATTGTAGTAGAAAAATGACGTTATAGTATTTTTGAATTTTTTCATCAAATTTTCATATTGGCTTGTTTTAAAATTCCTTAAAACACATCCTAAAAGCTTATCTGGGTTTTTCTTTATTGGACACTCTTGGTGGAACTGTACAAAATAAACGTAATCCTCAAATGTTTCAACTCAAATCTTGAGTCATTTATTTAACTATTATGAAAATGTCTTAAGTTGTTATTAATAATTGTGACTTCGTCGTTAATTTCGTTTCATCGTCAAATGAAACTGTTGTATGTCAACTTACGATATTTTTGCAGGCTCTCATTTTTATGTTATGTCGACTTAAGATAGTCTAACGCGCCGAAATTTAAGGAGATTTAGTATCATGTCATATTTTGGTTTAATGGATGGAAATACCAACATTTGGAATGTATGTTCGAAATTCTCATAAAAATCAGACCATGTTGCGTTAAAAAAAATATTTATCATTGCCAGAGTTATCAAAATAAATCAGTTTTTACTCCTCCTGAAAACCATGCATTTTGACATTCTACTTTTTGATTTGACGACGACGGGGAGACATCAAACCGAAGGCTGAGAGCAGAGGGGAATGGAGAGTCATGGTTGTCAACCTTCGGACCGATGAAGGCACTTAATATAAATTCTCATAATATGCTTTTTATGTACATGTTCTGTGTTTTTTTATTTGCCGGGACAGGCTCTGTCGCCTAGCGGTAACACACTCGCTCAGAGATCGGGAGGTGCGTGGTTCGATCCCCAGACGAGTCAAACCAAGCAGCTGATCCGCCTGGTGTCTGGCCTTATGGATTTACTGTTAAGTCTTGTCGGCCCGGTGTTAGGGTAATATGACTGAGGGTGGTGTATGCAAGCGCAAGTACGCTTTCAATTGTCCCCAGCGTAGGCTCTGATATAACCTCGAAGTTGACTGGGACGTTAAAATTCAAACAACCAACCAACTATTTGCCGGGGTTAGAGGTAGACTTACATCAAAGAGAACCTAAAGTAAGGTTAATCTCGTTGGCTCTAAGCGAAATTTATTTTATTTTATTTTATTTTATTTTATTATTATTATTTTTTTTTGTGAATGCGCCTAAGCCAAGCTCTTTATCTAGACAGAATTTCTAATATTATCCTTTCTCTATTTCGGGCTTTACGACTTACGTACTGATAGCCATATCTATACATTCAAGGACGTCGTAAATATTTTTCGGGGATTTCCGTGAATCTTCACAATGTTTGTAAACACCGAACACCAAGATGGCGTCTGAGGTGCGTTTTTTATTCCTCCATTATTTTCTTCAAGAATATCACAATTTTTTAGCGCCGGTAGATAGATCTAGAATTCTAGACATGTAACAGACTTTGATTTATGTCATAATAACTACATAGTTTGGAAAAATTGCTTTTATTAATAATTTTCTTGAAATTTAAATTACCGTTCAAATTGAAAAACGCTATACATCTATAGTTCTGACCTAGATCTAGATCTAGATTCTAGAGCTTTTAAAATGATAAAATCTAGATCTAGCATTCTAAGCTTGGATCTAGATCTCGATACCTAGACTTTTTCCCATTGAGCCACACGTGTATAGAAATATGCAATCTGTAACAAGGAATGCAGATCTAAGAGATTCAACTGTTTCCTAAGTTGTGGCGTAGAAAAACCATTTGTTCATTGTGTTCAGTAGCCATATGCATAATCACCAACTAACTTGAGGCAGTTTACGAGCACGTAAGGCCTTACGAGCTCCTACGTATACAGTCGCGCAAACCTCAACTTACACGGTATGCATAATACAGGTTTACACGCTGCTCTAGCTGCGACCCCGTAAGCTTGAGTGGCCGCTTAGAGCTTACAAAATTGCTTCTGGTGCGCATGCCCACAATGGGCCAGCCCCAAAGTATTTATAGATAGTTCTAAAAATAGACACCGCAACCGTTGTACGGGGTGAAACTGTAAAGTGTCGCATCAGTTGGGATGAGTTTGAGAACATTAAGAAGAATGTTGTGTTCCTTAAGACATTTTTCAGTGATATAGAGGTGTAGATCTAGTGATAAACCAGTCAAGAAAAGATGATTGAATTTTTTTTGGAGGGGGAGGGGGGGGGAAGCAGACCGGATAAACTTACAATGACAGCCTAGATCTAATTTCTAGATCTATCCTTACCGCTTCCAACCCGAGTTGATTCATTTGACTTCCCTGCCTTTGATTAACTTTTTATCCATATATTCCAGGCTCTCAAATCTCTAGATCTAGGGCCGATCAGAATCATCATAAAATTTTACAACACAATTTGTAGCCCTTATCTTCTAACTAAGCTCTCTTGATCTACATGACATGCACGAACACAAAGTAGGTCTACAAGCTAACGATAATGGAAAAAAAAACACAGAAAAAGCTGGAACCGTCAAAATCAGTATTTGCTGTCTAAGAAAACGATAGGTCTTTAAAATTTCGTTATCGTCAACGGTCAAGGCAATCAATGGGATTTTTTCTATCGCGGAATACTCATTCTCTTCGCAATGCACGCATTGTCTTCGAATATGAGCTGCTAGATAGAGAGCCGAGTTGGAATCAGTGCCTGTTAAAGCACAGTTAGGACCCCGTAACTGTGTTCAGTGGTGCTTCAACCAACCCGTAAAGTTACACGACCGTGTAGTGTTGCGTGGTGTTTATGCATACACCCTAACTGCTACGCGCCCGTAAAAGGCAGTTGCGACCCCGTAAGGGAGTTACGGGGTGATTATTCATACGGCTACAGGAGGCTGCAACACTACGCTAATGAAACAGAAAATGAGAAACTATCCTAACCCCAATCCCTAAATCCCCTGAAGTAAGTACACAATCTTTGTATAGAATATCGCAACAGATGTGAAGATGGCCCCGGAGTCTGAAGTAGTAAAGGTGTTGGTAAACATTGACCTTCCACTTTGACACTGACTCCAAGACCCTGTCTACTCGTCTTGCACTTTGTAGAGCCTCCAAATGCTGCAGCTTATCGTTAAGCCGGCCACCAGGCCTCAGCTGCCTCAACGACCTCAATTACTCCTCATAGTTTCAGGGCTAAACTTAAAGGTTGCTTATTTCACCACACATTCTGATTCTACAGTCTTTAGTAAATAGGCCTCTAGAGACAAAATACAGGGTTCCTGCGCAGGCATGGAACTCAAGGAGGCATGGAAAAACACTGGAATTTGCTTTGAAAAACCTGGAAAATGACCTTCGGGCCTGGAAAAACCTGGAATATATTAACAAATCTATCGAGACCATAGTCAAACTTAGAGTTGTGTAATAAGTAATGTGTTGTATCTGCGGTGAAATCAATTCATAAAATTATTGCCTCCGCTGTTTTTATAATTTCTCTTCTTGCTTTCCAGTTTTGCAACAGTAGGCCAGGCCTAAGTACTTAACACTAGCAGCGGTTAAGCTAAGTCCTATGAAGTGGCCCAAGCATAGGCTCAGGTCATTGACATGCTGATTTTTGTGAACAGCTGTAGGTCTACTTAAGGTGAGGATGTGGGACCTGTGGTGGGGTGTTACGTCTTACCTGTGCCACTACCCTGGTGCCTAGGTTAGACAGGAGACTGCCCACTGAATAAGATGCTGTGCCCTACACACACACACAGCACAGAGTAAACCTAAACTCACAAGCACGGAAAGCTTTTTACACTGTCACAGACTGTGGCAGGCTACTGCCTAGTCTTGTCATCGGGCTCGCCCACAAGGACAGACTTGACAATCAAAGCAAACTTAAATATCGGGTATCTATGATCACATTGATGAAGGCTTACCAAAGGTGTTACGATTTACCAAGTCTATAAGGGACTATAGCACATTACAAAATATCGATACTGATATCAGACTGCTTTATCTTTCCCCCATGGTATGTCTATGTTATGTGCATACATTGGTCAAGCTTTAAAAAGTAATTTAACAAATTTAAAAGGTATCAGGTTGGGTCAACTGGCTTGTAGGAGCCATTGAGGTTTTGCCTCTTAGTCTTTTGTCCTCCCAAAGTTACGTCAGCACTAAATTCGTTTTAAACAGTGATGAAAATCTTCCGCGGATCCGCAGAAATCCTCGATTTCAAGCTTATGAGGAAAATTCCTCGTTTCTCGGCCTTCTGATCTGCGATTCTGAGAGGAAAATGATTATTAATTTCCGCGATTATTTAATTCCGCGAGTCCGACATAGGACGTGTCAAAGAGACGAATATTTATAAGTATCCAAACCGGGGACTGGGCAGATCTTTAGACTAGATGTATGTTGTAATTGATCTTGCGGTAGTTACTCTTTGTAATGCTTTTAAAATCTTTCTGTCGAGGTTATATTTTTTCGATACTATTACTAAACCGTTACCGATATCGCCAACTATAGATAGTAGTCCGCGAAATTACTGTATCGGTGTGACGCTGGTTCGTAGTTTTGGTTCATTAGATTAGGTGCAAGACTTCGGCAAAACTGTGAATCACTTCATTTTTACTCCATTTGAGCCATCAAAGTTTTCAATTCTCGCCCTTGCATTGATTAGACAAGTTTTCTCATTGACAAGGATCATTGGCCAGTCAATAAGCTATAGAACTCTAAATCTAGATCTAGTCTCAGTAAATCTAGATCTACCAAGTCTGGAGAGATTCTAGTAAGTTTGTCACCGAATCATTTTCTACTCCGGGGACGGGTCTAATCTATTTAAGTCCTTTTTTTTAATCTAAAAACATTTTATTGAGTAGATTGTGGTAAATCCAACTGTTTTAAGCACTAAGTAAGTGCCAAGATACCGGAATGACGAGAGTAAAACTAGAAGACGTGTTCGTTTATAATGAACTTGAGTGTTTCTTTCAGTTTACAACGTTGTCAAAGATTATAAAATTTGTGCAATACCGGTTTATACCTGTAGATTAGATAGTACCGTTAACTACTGAAAGTGTTTTTCACTCTGTGCAAAAGTTATTTGTGTGATGCGTTGGGCCCATTAGGAAATAATTATTATAAATACATAATTATTACCCAGTATATTGTACCATTAACTTTAATTGATCCTATACCAGTATACGTATGGTGTAATGTAGGCCTGTATTGAAGTTTGAACAATAGATGCATTATAATTAGCAATAGCCTAGGACTATGTTTGCACATGATATCTTTGAACCTAACATAAGCCTGCAAATTGACTTGGAGTCATGAAGTGATGGACTTTGTAAAAAAAACTCACTTGTGTTAATAATAATTGCTTTAAAGTTTAGAAACCGAAACGTGAAAAGAGGAGGAAATTATGACTAGAATCTAGATCTAGGCCTATTCAGTGTGGTTACAAGCCTCATAATGTTTGACTGAGTTTTAAACACCGCACTTAATTTAATGATTTAACTTTTTAGTAGCTCTTACTCTTAGCTGGTAGCAGGGATGAACTGCGTTGATTGTGGGGTGGTAGAAAGGTGTCAATTTGTCTATGTCAAAAAATTTTCCTCCTTTTCAATGATATCCTGTTTTCATCACTGTTTAAAACAAAGAAAAGGATGTGAACAGTGTATCGGTCGTACGTGATTGTAAATTATAAGGAAGTGAAACCGCATTTAGTCTGTACCCCATTCTAGGCAATTGTATGCAGAGGTAGTCTAACACCCCATTTTCATTTTTCTTAGCTTTAATATTCTTTGAAATAATTTTATTCTCCCCCCCCCCCCAGCTTTAAGCTGCCCAATGATGCCTAACGTTCCTGTTCGATTTACCAATGATGCCTAACGCTGGCATGGTTTGTAAACCCTCAATTTCTTGAAAATTTTATTTATAGACCAAGGGGAACCATTGCTACATGTTGGAGATTGTGTTATTGTGAAAAGGCTATGTCTAGCCTACTGATCAGATACACTGTCTATAATTTTTACCATCGAGACCACTGTCTTGATTTTGATACCGGCATGTCAACAGATGGATTCAAGATCTAGGTCTAGATTTACATCTAAAAGCAGTACTTAAAAAATCTGTAGAAGAAAGAGCATTCGAAATCGCATCTAGATCTAGGATCTACCTAGCTTGGAAAGGCAGTTGACTGTAGTTATTCTAGATCTTGTAGGAGTGGAAAAATGAGTTTTGAAAAAAAGGTTTTCTCAAGGTTTTTTGTTTAGAACTATATAGATGTAGATCTAGCCTTAGAATTTAGATGGAGTCTAGATCTAGATGTTTAGGGCTAGAAAGGCTAGCTCATGAAGGCTTGAGTCAAAACTTTATAGGCCTAGATCTAGGGATATAAATGTAACTTCAAAACGAGATGACAACATATTTTGTGTTACTGTAGTATTAGACCCAGACCTGACCCAAAACTAGAATCACTAGATCTAGACGTAGATTGAAATAGATCTAGTTTTAATTTTCAAGTAAAAAGATCAATGTCGTTTATGAACCTACTACACCTAGGGACATAGAGTCTGGTACAGATGCGTGAATAGTTTCTAATGACTAAAGGGGGCTAAAAATTCAAGGCTCTGCCTGTTGAACCAATATAAAAATCTATGAGATTTCATGTCCCTTAGGTCTGTCTAGCTACAGTGTAAGTAGATGCTATTCTAATCTGAACCTGTTTGTCAGTTTTACAGTCGACTCCACTTAAGTCGACGCTGCTTAAGTCGATTTTCAATCAAGTCGATCTTTTTCTTTGGCCCCTCCCACTTCAGATAACAAAAATATAAGCACTAGCACATAAGTCGATTTTCATATTTTATAGGTCGATCTTAGAAAAGCTCATGCTGCAATAAATATGACAATATTCCTTAGCTCCGGTCCTTCTGAACAACGTTAAAAGTATAAGTCGATCTTAGAAAAGCTCATGCTGCAATAAAT